>LGRX02033802.1:53052-117453 GCA_001247695.2 Cymbomonas tetramitiformis | reverse complement strand
TTTCGCAGGGCTGAAGATCATGAGGACGCGGTTCGTATTTGCGTGCCGCGTCAAAGCAACCGGCCACCTTTCGGCTTAGCCGAGCCCACTAATGTGCTTTTCTCGGTTCAAGAGTTTTTTGGCTATGTGCAAGCAATTTCAGACTTGCATGAACCGGGCTTTAAGGAGCATACGTGGGAGGACATTTTCTCCGATCCATTGGACTTGGCCGATGA
Organism: Cymbomonas tetramitiformis; assembly: GCA_001247695.2. Taxonomy (NCBI): domain Eukaryota; kingdom Viridiplantae; phylum Chlorophyta; class Pyramimonadophyceae; order Pyramimonadales; family Pyramimonadaceae; genus Cymbomonas; species Cymbomonas tetramitiformis. The sequence continues at coordinate 117,238 of LGRX02033802.1, read as the reverse complement.
TCCGGGCACGGTGCACTTTCGACAACATAAGTGGCTGCTTGAGCCTCCCATTGGCGTCAACCTCCAAGGAATGGTGTTGAAGATACGGGATGCAATCGCATCGGGCGAACCATATCATCGTCCTCCGGAGCTTGTGAGTGATGGGGATAGGCGGATGAATCCGCAAAGGCTTTCACCTTCACCTCCGGCCCCGATGGATGAAGTTGTGGACATGACCTATACCGAAGTCCATGAGCCCGAGGACCCTCCCCCGGAGATGCCAACACGAAGGTGCGAACCGGTTGCCACGGCATGCCCGTATCTCCATGAAAGATGTATGACTGCACGCTCCATCGGAAGTCGTTCCGAAGACGTTCCGAGCGTCTTCTGCGCATCTTCCGGGCTCATGGACTTCGGTAAATCTAACGTAGAGCAAAATGACAATAGCAGAATCTGAAATCAAGCATTCCAAAACTGAAATCTGAAATCCACCGTAGAGCAAAATCAGCCAAAACTGAAAATCGGAAATCTAATGTGGAGCAAAATGACACATATAAAAATCTGAAATTGGTTTGTAAAATCTGAAATCAAGCATTCAAAAAAACTGAAACCTGAAATCTAATGTAGAGCAAAATCAGCCAAAATTGAAATTTGGAAAATCTAACATAGAGCAAAATGACAAATGCAAAAGTCTGAAATGGAGCATTCCAAAAACTGAAAACTGACATCCAACATAGAGCCAAATTAGCCAAAATTGAAAATCGGAAATCTAACGTAGAGCAAAATGACAAATGTAAAAAATCTGAAATCAAGCATTCCAAAAACTGAAATCAGAAAACTAACGTAGATCAAAATTAGCTGAGATTGAAATTTTGGAAATCTAACGTAGAGCAAAATGACATATGTAAAATTGCACTTTCGCATTTTCCCTTCAATTTCAACAAATGCACACAATCTTGATTATTGCTAATTAATTACAAATGGTCATCACAAATCACAATGGTCAAATGGAGGCAAGGCCATAAGAAGATGTTGCGTCCGAACGGCACGAACACCGGACCGAAGACGCTCAAGTGTCACGAAGGCGTTGAAAATGCTACAAGCGGGCATCATGAGCGTGCTAGCGTCTTGGGATAGAGACGAGGGCTACTCGAAAAACATGCTTGAAGACTTGATCGGGCAATTGACGGTCATAACGAGAGAGCTCACTTCGGAGCTTGTAGACTGTAAGGTACGGAAGACATCTGGAAGACATCCCGAATACGTTCCGAGTACATTCCAAACGTCTTCCTTAATTACCTTTTATTTGGTGATTTTGCAGGATGTTCCTAAGCTTCAAAATCTGGTGGATGAGTTCTTCAAGTCACTCGAGCGCGATGGCTCACCTGACTGGCTGGTCATCAACACGCATTTGCTTTCCCACTTCCCCGACCAACTCCTCATGTGTGGTCCAATACGGGGGACATGGATGTACGTGTTCGAATCATTCAACGGGAAGATTCGAAGGTGGGTGAAGAACAATGCATATCCGGTTCAGAGTGTTATGCAAGGCTTCGGGCGGTACCGGATGGTACATGTGGTGCGAGGGTTAATCTTGGTACTTCGTCGCCGGCGGGAGGCAACCACCAATCCCACCCGGCCACCCGTGCTCCGGTTCTTGACCACCGCACCGTTGAGGGCGCCGAACACCGTGGTTTTGGGAACACAAGGCAAGCGCCATGTACTCTCCTGCGCTGAAACGAAAGCGCTGGAGCTGTGGATGCATGGCAACGTGCCCCAATACCGCAAGTTGAAGGCAAAATTCGACGACTACGTCACCTACTGCGAGAGGTAAGTAAGAAATGAAACCCATAAGGTGCCTGGAAGACGTTTCATATATCAAGGTATGTCTTACGCAAGGTCGACTTTACACAAAACTTCCGAAAATATTTTTATTCGGTAAACATGTCGCTCAAAGCAATCTAAACATATTGCGTACTCCAGGTATGCAATTGACCCAGACATTGAAAAGGTATGGTCGATACCGCTCAGTTATCTCCCATACTTAACCATACATAAGCGGAAACTTAAATCGCTTATATCTCACGATCTAGAAAATCAGAAGTTTTGTGTAAAGTCGACCTCGCGTAAGACATACCTTGATATCTTCTAGGCATCTTCCACACGTCTTTGGTAAATACATGTCCTGACATTGTGCACGTATACATTCGCAGGGAAAACCATATGGTTCGGAGACGTATTGGCGCACATGCCGGAGGGTCTCGCCTGATGGATGTGCCGCTGCATATGCACGGTAGCGACCCCAAGGTCTGGCTGGGGAGACCATTCACGGAGAATGAAGCGGCACTCGTCGAAGGGCCTCCTCGCGTGTGTCAATCTTTCGGCTCGGTCGTGATTCGAGGAGTTTGCTATCGCACGGCAGCTCAGGACAAGACGAAGAAAACTTGTCAACGTTACTTCCGAGCCTTTTTCTCTGGAGAAACATCAAAGGCCCGAGGAAATCGAGACTGACCGGTGCGTCCGTGCATTACGTTTTGGTGAATGTGCGCAGATTATGTACCGAATGTCTTCTGCGTGTCTTCTCGACGTCTTCGGGGATTCTTACTATAGAGTATTGTGGCTCCAACTCGCCGGTACGCCATGGTAGATAGCATCTACAAGGTCGACTTGGCCGCGAAAGAGTACATTCTTGTGAAGGGAAAGTGGTTCCCCGAATTCAACCAAGCGACGACAAAACGGTTTGCCAAGCTAAACTCGAAGTACGGGCCGGACAATACCGCAAAGGTGGTGTACACATACGACCCGGATGATCCCGAGACACCTTGGGACACTACTGATCCATTCATCCTGGCGGCTCAAATTGAGCACCAAGTTGTAATCAAGAAACATCCTGTGATGAAGACGGCGGTGATATTTGATTTAAAGGCTGACTTTTTCGAGTGCATCGACGATGATGGTTCACGACCGAAAGGTGCAAGACGCAAGAGGCGATCATGATAATACGCCGGGCATCGTACTTAGTGGTCTGTATGTTGAATAGATGCAATCGTACATGTATGTGTAGATAGACCTATCAATTAACTTAGCCGTATATTATGTATCATAGCAACAGAGCATGATGACAACCCTGAAGTTGTTAGGAAGATACCTGGAATGTCTTCCGCATGTCTTCCGTGCGCCTTCTGAATGTCTTCTGTGATTACGCGACTAGTGTACGTGTGGTATGAAGTAGCTATGTGGCCAAATTGCATAATCATCACATATGTGTCGATAACACATGTCAGAATGTATTCTGGCCCAGAAGACATTCGGAACATCTTCCGGGTATCTTCCGGGAAGACTGCCCTTTGCATGTCTTCCGGGAAGATGTCTTCCGAGATCCGGAAGACATTCCGCACATCTTCGGCACGTCTTCCCCGAAGAGTGTCTTCTGGAACTTCTGGGTTCCCGTCAGAAGAACATATTTAGGGTTTTAGGGGTTTTTAGGGTGTTTTTAGGGTTTTTTTAAAAAAAACCCCTAAAAACCCTAAAACCCTAAAAACCCTAAAACCCTAAAAACCCTAAAAACCCTACGAAGACGTCTATAATACTGGAGTCTGTTCAACTCTGGATAATACTCTTCTAGACGTCTTCTGATTTTCCCAGAATGTAGGGTCTCTCCATCATGGGCACTGGTATTGTACGAACTGGCTGCGATGGCGGCTTGTGCCCAGGTTCAATGTTGATTCGATGATAACCACCTTCAAACCGTTCTGGCCTATGACCAGCTGGAAGATCCTCCTGGAATATGTCTGAAAAGGCTTCCCTCATTTGATCACGTGCTGCTGTGACCTCTGGGTCTTCCATAGTGGTGTCTGAGTCTGCTGCTGCGAAGACCAGTTCACCATCGACCTCTGAGAGAAAGAAGAGATAAGCTACGGCTTCTTCAGCCGAACCACTAGATTGAATACGACGTAGGTGCTTTCTCATGGTGGTGGCACTGACCAATTCCATTTCAGGAAGGCCATCTGAGCCTGGAGTCTGTTCAACTCTGGATAATACTGTGCGAACACTGGAGCCTGATGAGTGCTTCCTAGTGATCGTCAGATTTTTGGACTGGAAGTCAATGTGTGGATTTCTCCTCTCCAACCAATCTTGACCCAGGATGACAGTGAAGGGTTTCATGTCAATGATGTAGAAATCCTCTGTGTCCTTATACTTACCCAGCGTGAATGTAGCATTGGGAAGATAGGATGTGCAAGGTAGTTGGCTTCCTCCAGCCAATCCCACTGAGAATGATGAAGAACCTGTGGGTGTTATACCAAGCTGAGCAGCGAACTGTCTGTCGATGAAAGACGATGTAGCTCCTGGATCTACCAATATGTGAATACTCTGTCCATATACTTTCCCTTTGTACAACAACAACTTTTTCTGTGATTTCAGCTGTGCTGTCTGAGACGGCATCTGTGCGATGTGCTCTGAGGGAGTGTCCATCTGCTGAAACTGTAATGCCAGACTGGAAAGGACTTCTTCTGAGATACTCTCAACCCGGCCACTTGCTTCAGTGGCATCTTCAGGCTGATTTACCTCGAGGGTGCTCTCAACACTGGTACCTGTGCAGTACCCTGAGAGTTTCCCTGAGGAGCTGGAGCTGAAGCTGGAGCTGGAGCTGCAACTGCTGCATTGATGCTGTGCTGACTCTTTAACTCCTTAACCAGGGTGTTGATTGTATTGATGAGTTTGCCGGACTCATTCTTAGCACCCTGATTCTGTTGCTGCTGTCTCCTGAAAGGATTCTGAGCTGGTGGCTTGCCTTGTATGGCTTTTCCATCTGGGGTCTTGGTGGAGTAACACTCCTTTGTGGCGTGATTGGTACGACCACAACGTTGGCAAGGCTGAGAAGGATTTTGTGCTTTTCCTTTCCCTTTACCTTTGCCTTTTCCACCTTTCCCTTTGCTCCGATTCTGATTGGCATTTGAGTTCTGATTGCCATTCTGGCTCTGATTCCAGTTCCTATTGGATTTGTCATATGGCTTTCTGCCACGCCCCTTGTCCTTCTCCTTTTTGACTGGGCCTCCTGATGACTGCTCCTTCTGCCCCCGATAGTGAATGGCTACTGCCCTAAATCGCGGTCCTACCACAAGGACCGAAAAGTGCTCAACTGATGTTTGAAGGTCAAGATGGCCTCGGATGAAAATTTTGACATGACATTAGCGAAAGAGCATTTCAAGAACTTGACAACATGGGTCTCAGAATTTTCACAGGACCTTCGTGGAAGAAGATAACGTGACAAACGTATATTTCTTTCGGTCCTTGTGATAGGACCGGAATATATTTCCGGTCCTATCACAAGGACTGTCGGGCAGTAGCCATGAAGGGTCTCTGACTGCTTCGAATGAACAACATAATTCAAGTCGAGCAGTATCTGTGTGGTTTGTGGCCACGACAGATTATTCCTTTCATTCTCTGTTAGGAATCTTAGGTGGAACTGTCTGCGGAGATCAGGGTCCATGTTGCTGACAAATCTGTCCTTTATTAACACATCGTCCAGATCAACTGCTGCTAAAGCAGCCAGTGACGTAAACGTGCGCAAATAGTCTGAGAAAGTCTGGCTCCCTTGAGTCAGTGCCATTAGGTGTTTCTTAGCCACTGATCTTTTATGGGGGTTGCCAAATTGACTGAGGAAAATCCTTCTGACCCTCTCATATGTGGCATCTGGTTGCTGTGCCACGACCTGGAAATAGTGTCGGTCATTGTTTTGGATAAGCGTCAGGAATACTGTGATCAGGTCCTTGTCTGGAACTCCTGGATAAGTGAACTGGAAATATCTGTCCACTGTGTCCAACCATACCTCTGCATCCTGTCCTGCTTTAAATTCCTTAGGTGGTGTCATTTTCACCTTTGGAACCAAAGTGGGTGGAGCTGGTGCTGGAACAGAATCATCATCAGGATCTGTAAAAACTATTGGAGCATTATCTGCTGTATACTCATCTTCTGGTTCCTGTGGTTCATTCTGAGGATCCTTATATCTGCTCATGTCGGGCCTCATGCGACTGATATTGTCGAAGTACCCTATCTGGTCGAATCTGGTCTGAGTATTGTCATAACCAGCGATCCACTTGGGAATCTTGAACCGACTGTATGCATCATAGGAACCTAAGATGTCAAAGAACCATGTTGATGGATCTGCATTGATGGCTGGGATTTCTGGTCCTCCTCTTCTGCCATCTAAAGAACAAAACACAACACCAAAGATGCCTTCAGCTAACTGAGTGTGTGTGTTGGTATATATATAGTATATATATCTATGTTATATACATATAGTATATCTGTATGTTTATATACATGTAGTATATCTGTACATTATAATGAGGTAATTATGTATATATATCCACCTTCTTCCCCCCTCAAGGAAGTGTGAACATAAGGCAGTTGTCAGTTGCCTTTATACCTCATGATATAGCATGCACTCCTTATAGGAAGCAGCTGTTACAGTTTTAGGGTTGCAGCCCAACAGTCTTTGGGTTGAAGCCCTGCAGTTTTTGGGTTGTCGCCCTACAGTTCTTGGGTTGTTGCCCGAAATATTGTCGTGTCCGTGCTGATTGCAGCATGACAAATATGCCAAACACGAAGTGTTTCCTATTATATAGGTGGCATTTAGGGTATGTTACGTTACAGTGACCCTTATCCCCCACAGTGATGTTAGGGTGTTACTTGCCATCAGTAACCCTAAAATATGCTAAATTAAAGCAGTATAAACATTTTGCAAAGATATTTAAGCAAAACTGCATTTAATTTTTCCTATGTTCGGATAAACGTGACCTCCCCCGACGTAATTTACGCGTAAACACGTGTTTCCAAGGTTTTGAGATTTACGCGTAATGCGTAATGCATTATGTAGAAATAGCATTACCGTACAACCGGGGCATAATCGTACAATAAACCCTATAATATCGACATTTCTTATTACTTATCTACGGTAGTTATGTGCCGTAACTTACACACAAGACACAACTTAGGCCCCCTACGTGCCTCAACATAGAACATACGGAAGCACACAAGTTCTCGAGTGCGAAACACCGAAAAGACAAGTCAGGTGGAGTGGTGGACAGCAGCTACTAGCCAATACCGTCAAGTTGATTCATACGCTAGTGCATTGCAATACTATATTCAATTCTGCGGAATTACGAATATGCTATCTTCAACCATCTGCAAAATTATTTACATGTAATAACAAAGAAGAGTTGTGGCACTCGGGTGCATACACCTAAAGTGCATGATAGTAAGCTTACGTTCGTAGCAGTGTGCATTGATGCAGTCAACCTAACGGAAGTAACGGAAGTAACGGAAGTACCGAACAAGTGAAAGAAACAGGTGCATGAATCGCGCGCCTAGAGGCTACAAACACACGAATGGGCTCCACCTTTCAGGCACCACACGCCTAGCATATTGCTCTTGAATCCTAGCACTACGCTGGGTCCCAAATACCACCCTTGCAGTGTGGTTTGTGGTACACGTAAAATCGTGCCAAAATCAAGATTCGCGTAATTTACGCGTCAACACGTGTTTCCGACGTTTTGAGATTTACGCGTAACGCGTTTATCCGAACATAGAATTTTTCACTGTGTGTCACGTGGTTTTTTAGAGGTACGTTACACCCCTGACACACACACGTGATTTTAAGGGTGTTACAGGTGCTGTAATATTTTGGGTATATTTATCAATAGCTGAATAATCAGATCAGCGAAAAAAATCAACCCGAATTTTTCATTTTGAAATCATGCGTGTGAACTTTTCACGCATTTCGTTACAGCCAATATGTACACCCCTATATATTACACACCTAATATCTAGGGTGTTACACGAGATATGACCATGGTCATTATGTTTTTCTGATACCTTAATAGGTATAAAATCATAATTTGAAATAAAATGGGGTCGAAATTTCAATTTTGAAATTTATCGCCAACGATTTTCACCCATTTTGCACCTTTTTTGATACGGCGAGATATACAGGCCGCGAATATATTATCAATATACAAGTTAACACTGCGAAGTTGGACAGCAACGCGAGTGTAAGAAATAGCGGGTGATGAGTGCAGTCTCTGAATGAAGATCTGCTTGAAGCCCAACGCTTCCTCATCTTATACCTTACGTCTCCTATCATCATAGATAGTACCGCCATTGGGTTGTGAACCCGAGACGTAGGTTGAACGACCAGTATTGTGATAACGAATAGTTCGTTCATACTGTGCATGCGTGTTCCGCACATGCTTAAAGCCAAGATGGTTCTTGATGTTCAAGATGTATCTTGCTTTGCCATCTTCGAGTTCGACATACGAACTCTCGATGACAGGGTCATTCAAGTCTTTCCTTGAATAATGACAGATGATGTGACATTATCATCTGACGACAGGTACAGTCATGGTCGACCGTACTGACGACTGTCATAATAATATATGACTCGACCGACTGTCATAATAATATATGACACGACCGACATGACATGACATGACATGGTATGACATGTCTGACAGGTATGACATGTATGACACATATGTCATCGGTCATGACCCTGACATTTTTGGCCATTTGATTATATCACCACAATAATATATCTCGATGTGTGTGGAAGCTGCAAGTTACAGAACTACTGCAACTTACTTCACTTTTGCGCATAACAATTTTCATGGCATAATAGTGAATATCTCTGATGGTCAACATCTGTGGTTGATCATAAATATGGGTTTTACTGATTTGAAACCCATGGAAGTTAATTCACTCCCTGGTGATTTAATAGGTGTATCAACTGTAAGCGGATTAACCACTTAAGTGATAACTTGTCAGAACCTATGATATATTTGGGCATATGGTTGTGCACTAAGAGCATATCAAAGTGATATCTCTAGATTCCAAATATATCAGGACACAACTTGATAATAATCTAAGCAGTTCAACACAATCACAATGTGTGTGTGTGTGTGTCCACAACAACCTATGCCAGTCAGTTCAATATGTAAGTACTGATCTGAGTAGGTACATGCTTTTTGTGCTGATCATTACTAAATCAATTGTCACAATGCAGTGAGGTTGTTGTTCTTGCTCCAGCGATAATGAAAAGGTATGGACAGTGTTCAACAGTTACCAGCTGCATTGTGAACACCGTATACTGCCTTCGGGTCTGGAGATATTCTCCATCCAGCCCTTCAGCATGTAGTTTTATCCTGTTTACCTTAGCTATCGCCATCACTGACATCCAACACGCACATGTGTTTGTTGGATGGTATCTATATTATCGTACACATAGTTGATATTATAGTTGATCATTTCACTTACTGAGTCAGTGAATGTCATTATACATACCATAGTCAGTGATGTGTGTATTGTGCAGGTACTTGCCGATTTAGTACATGTAGGTGTGTGTGTGTGGAACTTTACACACTTGTATACAGGTGATAATGGTATTACAATATACCAAGACGATTTATCATGCAGGATGATCTGTATACCAAGTACTGAATAAATCCAACATGATATATATCAGATTAGTGGTTATTGTAATCCTGCATACTCTCATTTACAATATAATGAGTTACTTGATTTATTTTACATGTAGCTCCGGTGAGCATTCCATTCAGTGATCCACCATAGAAAGAACATGCTCATCCCAAATCCTTCGCCAGAGCATGTCGAGCTAATTATGGTGTTAAGATCACCTTCAGGCACCTTACACTTACATGATTCCAATATAGCTTACATGCACTGCAGTATGCTTTGTGCAATGTATAATGTATTGTGATGTGATGCTAAATGTCCCAGTTGTTATCATGATCAAACTGGTTAATACATTACAGCTGTTACCGTGGTCAAGCTGTATGAATGATGCATGCACAATTCACAGTGTTGCAGTCACTCAGTATATAATGTATATGTAGTGTAATGCATATGTGCTGCATGCACTCATTATATACTTCATGATGGTGTATACTGCAAGTCAAGTATATGTGTGTATGTGTGTGTGCTGCAATCATTGTAATCTCCGCACACTCGAATTTTGCACATATTATGATGTTGCTGCCGAATATTCAGTGATCTGTCGTGTTGAGCGTGTACGTGTGTGTAAGCTATTCACACAGCATTTATGCAGTTCACACTCTTGATTGCAAGTTAGTATACAAATCTGACAGTGAATAAATTGCAATATCTCAACAAGCATAGAGTATTGTGTAGCATGCTGCAATATATTGTCATCATGCGTCCGTTCATGATTATCCCAGTAAGTATACACATATTTTACAAAGGATATCGTGACGCGCGCATATAATGCGCAGATGATTATTGCAACTATCAATAACGACGGTGTGTTGATGACATTTTGCATATTGACATCGTCATCATAAAACTGCAAAATGATTGTCGTGCGCTGCAAGTGATTTATTTGCGATCACGAAAATCGCGATGTGCGCGCTGCTGATAAAGAGCATATCTTGTCGCCGTATGCATAGCATATGATACGAATGCTAATTTTCGCGCGGATCATGATTCCGCCGATGATTTTCGTGTCCGCATCTCATACTGCGAATTTCTTACAGCTGCGAATCATTTCTGCGCGTACATATGATCGCCGTGCATACATTTCTTACAGCTGCGAATCATTTCTGCGCGTATATGTGATCGCCGTGCATTTGTATGCCGCATGCACACCTTTTCGCGCAGTATAGATGACGCTTAGCTGCTGTGTACGATCTGCGAATGCGACGATATATCCTCGCGCACTATATTCGCTTTTGCAACAGTCAGTATATGCAGTATATCAATGTTTATGCGATTGCGTCGCCAGATATTATGCGCGCTCCGCAACCTGCATACACAAAATTTTTGATATTTATGCTGCACTCACACTAGAGTTCTTGTTCTCGCCTTGACGATAGAATACCAACTGATAAGGACGCACAAGCGAACCTTAAGATATATTATGATATAATAAGATAGCGCAGGTGTTATTGAACAGTAACACGCGCACAACTTATGAGCGGGTGATGAGTGCAGACTTCGTCCGAAGATACTGCTGTAGCACAACGCTACCTCATCTATACCGAATGCCTCCCAACACCGTCCCTGGATTTTCAGGAACATGGATTCTTCCGCAATCTCCCAAAAACCAAAAAAGATGGTTCGATAAAGGCTTTAAACTTGTTTTCAGATTCCCGCATAACACTATTCCATTTATCCCACATGGCTATTGGACGGGTGATGACCCCTACGTTCTTCCAGGTGGTGGATGCTATAAGGATGACTTTTCGGATGTTGTTATCATAGCTATAGAGTGCACCCAGTGATACTCAACCAGCCTTTGACTGGAGGCCTACACAGAAAAAGATTGCCAGATGGTTCCTTAACGTCCTTCCCAAGTCCAGAGTCACGAAGAAGAGGCTAGAATACACAGGAGTCGGCCCTGATATTTGGACGTGAAGTTCTAAACGGAAGCGACAAAGTACTTCCCTCTTCGCTTTGCCCATGGCCCACTCAAGACCCTCCTTATCATCAGAGTGATATTGAGCCTTATTATGGTGGTCACCACGACACGACAATCACCAATGCAAATTCCAAGCCCTTCATAAGCACCGTGAAATGGCCCAAAGTTCTTACACTCATGGGATACCTCCCTCCTCTTTTTGGTACTGTCCTCAACACGATAGGTGCTCCCCGTGGTAAGATTTAAACCACTCCTTAAAAAACTTTCAAGAATTTGCAGGCAACACACCAAAAATAGGCGAGACGTGTTTCTGTTAAACACCACCACCACCTTAAACACTGACCCGCATACAGTTGACATCTCGAGCAGTGAAACCATGACAGAAACAGAAGCTGTGCAACAGTCAAACGACTTTCTTCAAACCCTCCTGCAATAATTTTCAAAAGTCTTGCAATATAAGATGGTTCCGTGTCCCCAAGGGGAGGGGCCGTCCCCCCCCCTCCCCTCCCCCGCCACCCCTCCCCCGCCCACCCCGCCACCTTCCGCCACCTTCCTCAACGTCTCCAAAACCCCCCTTAATTCTTCGACTTCCCTCCCCACCGCTCAGATTCAGCCACCCCTCCACTCACCCGGCCATGGCTGCTTCTCCATCTTCTAGAGTTTTTTATTGCCTAGCACTTAGCTTTTTCTCTAGATGTCACCCTGCTGAAAAGTGGGTTGAGCCCCTTTGTGGGCGCGCTATAGCAGAGCGGGGAGTAGCCCCTGGTGTTTTCACTAGCCTGCTTTGCAGGGATACCGCACTCTCAGGACTTTGTCCCCTTTGCTAGCGTAAATGTTTTGTTATGTTTTATTATATTATTATTATTAGACTTAGCCACAATTCACTTGCTGAGTAGCGCCACACCTTGCTAGCTGTTAGCTGGAAAATGGTCCTCGTGACTCTGACATTAAGTGACATTGGGTTTAGGTTTTAGGGGTTTGCTTGCTCTGGGATGGCCACTCACACCTTCGGGGTGAGGTGGTGTCACGGGGAAGCCGATTCCCCCCCCACTGTATGGGGGCCTGCTTCTCCTTGCTTCACCCCTCACTGTGTGTGGCATGTGTCACCCGTGACCGTGTCCCCGTCACGTTAGCCTGCTCTAGTTAGACAATCCGTATGTCTGTCTTCCCAGTTTTATGCTATCCCGTTTTCGAGCACCCGGCACTGTGTTTTCAGTGACTTTATCGTGCATATATATCTCTTATATATATACCCTCAGATCACTCTTCCCGTCAGCTTTTCTTATCCCAGGTAGATCTTACGGTATCGGTGTGTAGCGAGCGGCCCGCATTCGCGAAACCCCTCAAACCGCCTTCCTAACAGGTGTTTATACTTTTCTAAACCTTTGAAGTAATATAGAGGTAGTTGTCCCCAAATCGGCACTGTCCCCAAATCGGCACCGAGTCTATTAACTATGGAAAGTGTAATGTATCAATGGTTAATTTTCGGTTTGGGGGGCATGATTTTCGAGGATTTTCGAGTATTATATCCATATATATGTGATATTTCACTATTCTTTATGATTTTATATATTCCTCTCAAGCCCCTTTTTATAGCGATACCCAATAGTATTGTACTTCAACATATTTATACGTCGCACGTTGCATTTGAATAGTCTCATTCCGTTGCCAGACCGACAGATTCGAGAAAAAAAACTGTTTTACACGATGGACGATTATGTTTTCTCAATGTTTTCCCAGCCTAATCGCGCCTCGTGAAAGCAGGAAAATGCCATGTGTTTGAAGGAGGCTAACTTCCGTTCTAGTGATCTATTTTCGTAACATGTATAAGTTGCTGGACTTTAGGTTCAGGGTTATTATTATGGGCTCTGATAGCCCCCAGCCTGACCCGTCTCTGATCGGAACCGTGACTCCGCTAGTAGCTAGGATGACAGTACAGTAGTACTGTACTGTCAGTCATCACTTCGTATTATCCGGGTTTCCGAGATGCATGATAAAAGCACTCGGCCGGACTGATTATGGGAGCTTAGCCAGTTTGTTTTACCCGAGCGGAACACCTGTTCTCGCAGGTTATGCGCGTCACCACTTCCCTAGTAATTCTGATGGCACAGCGCCGAGCTGTTGCCATGATTGGCTAAGTTTTGACACAGAGATGGGGTGGGCGCCCCCTTAGACAGTAGCTTTCTCTCCGCAGTATGGCCTACTTTTGAAGTGGAGATCAGTTTTTTCGGCATTTATTCGGCAGAGTATCGTCGCTGAGTATGGTTACATTTTACGTTCCGTTTGATCAGCGGGCAGGACACTCCGCGTTTTGTGGGTCGCTCCCACGGCTAGCCACTTGGCTCATGACCTGCTTGATTTTGCTCTTGCTTGCTGAGGCTCCTGCAGGAAATGGCCGCTGCGAGGTTGCCCGTTACTGTCGCACCACTAGCCCACAATCCCATCTCACTGTCATTTTTGAGATGGACACACCGCCAAGACCACGTACACGCGCTAGAGCGCGTAAATTAGCGACCATTTTCGATGATGTTGGGGCATTAAATTCGGCCACCCCTACAACGCCACATTTGGCTTCGGCTGACGAGCCGGCTGCGACTGCAACGCTCGTGCAACGTTTAAGGAAAGATTCTTTCGACGTACAGTGCGCAAAGACAGCAGCGACCAAAGTTTTGGGAGACAAAACGGCAAAATTTCATGGCAGTGAATCATCGGCTTCGGACATTTTTTCACAGCTGATTTCCGAAATTCAGCAGCTCTTCACGCTGCAGTCACAAGTGGTCGCACCCCTGTTTGAGCTGACTGACACTGATGTTCCTGTCATGCCCACTGCCAATGAGCTGCTGTACTCTGTGCTGTTGCTGCTGACCGCGCCAGGGTCTCCTGCCCGTAATTGGGTGGAGGCTTCTGGGGCTGATGTTCCTGCTGATGGCAAACGTGCCACCCTCGAGGTGGTGCGTATGCTCGCTGATGATTCGACTCCGTTCGAGTCTCTGACTGAGCTGCTTGAAGTGAGAATCTCGGACGAGAGTGACCCTGACTCGAGCATTCGTCTTTTCAACAGTTGTCTTCGGGATGCGCAGCGTCTGCAGACGCTGCCCGAAGACGCTGTTAAAAGGCAATTCCTCTCTGCCCTGTCTGGACCGGCTTACGCCACGTTGGTTGACTCGTTTGCTCGAGCTGACCAGCGTGCGGCTGTGAGTCTGCTCACCCTGCAGGCGCGCGTGCGCGAGCAGTACCGCTGCGGGCGGCTCTCGGGCAAGCGCACTGCGGGGCGCCCCATGTCCGTAGCATCTTGCACCACTGACACTGGCCTGGCTTCGGCCATCGAGCGGCTCAGTTCTCAGTTGGTCAAGTTGCAGCGGGATGTGGATTCCCTTAAGAAGGGTGGCTCCAAGCCACCTCATGGGAAACACGCTCCGCGCGGCTTCCACCGACCTGGAGTGCAACCGCTTGCTCATTCCGCCTCTTCGGAGGTGGCTTTTGACAAGCGGTCTGGCACCTTTGTCCCAACGTGCAGGCACGAGAAGTGCCGCGCCGTTGGGTCGAAGCATTGGCTGAGTGAGTGTCCTCACAAGGACACTCACCCGATGACCATTTCGGCGTCCTACTGCCAAGCCGTCGAGACTTATGACTCCGACGTGCTTGCCCTTCGTTTTCAGCGGTACTATGACGCTGGGGATGAGGGGTCCATTGAGCACTTGTGTGCTCTTGTGGGGCAGCCTGAAATCTGTGAGCTGTCTGCGCATTCCTTTGCTCCAGAGCCTACGGCTCTGCAGCAGTTCAAGGATGCTGCTGCCTCTGCTGAGACTGCACCTGCTGAGCATCTCTCCATTGGCCGTGTTGCATTTGCTGAGGTCAGCGGTCCGCTTGCTGGTGGTGTCGCTGAGCCGACTGCCAGCAAGCAACTGCTTCCGAAGGCCTCTGCGCCCGTGCATGGTAAGCCGATTGACTTGCATGGGGTCAGCAGTGCCGCCTTTGTGCCGCCGTCTGCCTCTCTGGCTCTCGGCCCGATGGCTTCTGCTGACAGCTCATTCAAGACATTCAACACTGTCCACCCTGACTGGTTTGACATTGACCCTGAGCCTGTTGAGGTGTGTGATTCCGATGACGACGGGGAGGGCTCCAACTACCCTCCCGGTGTCTGTCTGACTGAGATTGAGGGGGGTGCACCGCCGACGGCTGCGGCATTTCGGCGGTTCGGCGTTCCCAGAGGCTCCAGGCCATTTGGCATCGGTGAATTTACTCTCAGTCTCTTCATGGTGGCTACATTTCTCTTCAGTGCTACGGCGATGCCGACACTCGTGGTCGTCGGTGGTGTCAGGGGCCTGGTTGAGCCCGGAGCCACTTACGACCACGGTGCGGTTCATCTCGGTGGTGCATTGCTGGATTCTCCTTGCCCGGCTGTGGTTACCGCTGGTTCGTCATTGCCGCCGCGGGATGTGGCACCGTTCTTTTCTCAATCGACCTCAGCGGCTTTGGAATCTGATGGTTTTGCCACTCTGCTTTGGGATCCGCCTGACCCACTTGGGTCTGGTGGTGTCAGTTCTTACAAGTTCTCTTCTCAATTGACTTCGGATGTTTTTCTTGCTTGGAATCCGTCTGCTGAACTCGGCTATGCCGACCAGCTTTACAGTGGCTGAGTCTGCTTGTTTCAAACCCTGGAGGTGTGATTAGCCTTAGCCGCAGTGGTGGGCTGTGCCGGGACAAGTCCCCGGGCACCCAGCTAGAAATGTATCTGTTTCCAGTGCAATGCTGTTTGTTATCTGTTTATTTAGCTCCGCTTGCCTAGCCCTGTTAGCTACGTCACAGCTCCGGGTGGTGTGCTGGACTTTAGGTTCAGGGTTATTATTATGGGCTCTGATAGCCCCCAGCCTGACCCGTCTCTGATCGGAACCGTGACTCCGCTAGTAGCTAGGATGACAGTACAGTAGTACTGTACTGTCAGTCATCACTTCGTATTATCCGGGTTTCCGAGATGCATGATAAAAGCACTCGGCCGGACTGATTATGCGAGCTTAGCCAGTTTGTTTTACCCGAGCGGAACACCTGTTCTCGCATAAGTTTTCTGGACCGTTTTTCCACGGCCTTTTGAATGCTGCCTTTTGGACAACCCAATTCGTCATAGAATACGAAATATATATGCATGAATTATACCTTGTTTCGTTGTTACATGTGTAGTCTGGGTGCCGATTTGGCGACATGGCTCTTTATATAGGAGTGTATTCAACCGTATAGATCTTTTCGGGAACTTAATATTTTTGCATGCGATTTTTTGGGCGCTGTCAAGGACTCATATGTGATGCATATAGTATCAACGGGCTTGTGATTTGGTAAAGCATACGATATATATATCGATATTCTAAAAGGGTGCCGATTTGGGGACAACTACCTCTACCTTCGGAATTTCTTCAATATATATCGTCAATTTTTTGTTTTTTGCTGTTTTTCGGACCACGCACGGCAGCCGCCTGCTACGTCCCACGCAGCCGCCTGCTACGTCAACCTTTACCCTTTGTGACACAACAGCAACAGTCACATGCAATCAAATGACAGTCATTTCATAGGCACCGGACGGCGCGGCACGGCGAAACGAGGAGAGAGATTGTGACGATCGACAGGCCAGAACCTCCGGATCGATTTTCGATTGATCGGGCTGTCCGGATCGGCTCAAAGCTCTCGACCGCTGAAAACCAAGCTTCCAAGCAACTGTCTACAGTACTGTGTCACTCGAATCTCGATTGACTTCAGTACTGCTACTGTAGACTACTGCTTAGTCCGATTCTATGGATTGGTGTCACGTCACGTCACGGTGCGTCGGCGTCGGCGTCGGCGTCGGCGACTGTCACCAGTTTATAGAATGAACTTTTTCCATTAAGCCCTCCCCGACATGACGTAGATTCCCAATCGTAGGAAATATTCCTCCACATCAGAAATCGGAAAGACCGTGCGATTTTTCATCTGACCGGTGTGGTAAGCCTACTATCCTACCGTTGAGCGTTGACCCGGAAGGACCCTTTGAAACATGCGTCGGGCTGCTGTCCGCACATGAATTTTGGCAATTACTTTGCAAATTTCGCAACATGTATCACAACATTTTAAACATGTATTCACTGTGATATATGTGCGTCGTTTGACACTCGAAACGTAGCGAAAGAAGCCGTACTTCGCGTTTTAGGATGCTCGCCGGGAGTGAGTACCCTTGCGGTACTAAATGATTGCGTAGCGAGATGTACAGAGATGAGTCTCCGCCAAGTTTTCACGCAAAGTTAACTTAAGTTAACGTTGCGTGATAGCGCGTTTGGCGTTATTCCATCCGTATTCGCGGATGTGAGCAAGCCGCGAAGGGGTTCGCATTGCGGACTTCAAACGCGTTTTGGGCATCTGCGTTTCTGCGGATGCTCAAGACAGCGACTGAAACTAACTTCATTACATACTTATAAAGTGTTGGAGAGAGTTGCACGCTGTTCGAACACTCATAAGTTTGAGACTGCAAAACGTTTGTTCCATTTGTCCCGTTTATAGCGGTACAATGATGAAAACGTGCGGGGATCTTTACGCACGCGCTCATCATGTCCAATAAAAAAGTTCACTACGGAAAACACAATGAAAAGTATCATTACGAAGTTATAGGTCTTATAACTTCGGAATAATATCATAATCATAGGCTCACCGTAGCAGAAATATCAAGTTATTTCTTTGAAAGCGGTGCCTGGGACGCAACATCAGGCTGAAAAACAGAAAAGGCGAGAGTAGTTTCTCCGACGTGGCACGTAGATTTAGTCGGCAGAGAGTCGTCTCTCTCGAAAGCCGTCAAAAAAATCAGGCCTCCATTAGATCGAAGGATGCACAGAGCAAGGTCTGACCGAAAGTCGACGAAAGATGCTTCATGTCACGAGATGTCAGGCCTTCTATAACTTCAGTTTTGGGTCGACGCAAGTTATAGAAGGCCTGACATGGGCGTGACATGCAAGAGTCGGCGTCGACTTTCCGTCGACCTACGGTCGTCCGAGCCAATCAGCTTGCTGTGATCAAAAAACTGCCGACGCCGACTACAGTCGGGTAACCTGACACCAAACCATAGAATCAGCCTTATTATTATTGCTGTAGAGCTCTCCTCTGTGACAGTAGCAGTGACACCAGTATCTCGAGATAGGTAGCCTCAGCCTCATCACACTCCAGACATTGCCGTCGAAGGTTTCTGGTTTGGGAAAACGCAGAACAACTGAAAAAAGTTTTTGACACAAATTTATTTATTGATAAAAGAGGCAATAAGTGAACTTACCCTCCACAAAGAACCTGCAAAATGGGCAAAATTAATTGAATTTTTACTTCGAATACGGTATATATTCTAGCGTTATAATCAAGCAGGGAATGTACGAACGCCACTGCAAACCTGGAAGGTGTGCTCGGACGTAATTCAAGGCCGCGTGTGCACCTGAAGTCCAATCTTGCAAGTTTTACTTCTCGCATTATCGGTCCTCACGGAGACCGCAAAAATTTTTAAAAGTTGTTTTTCCAAGTTACTGACGGCAAGGATTCTCTCATAGATTCGCGTCAAGTGCTGCCACCTTGAAATAAATGAATGCATGATAATATGGGGGACGCCGAACATCACAGTGCATACCAGGTGCTGTGCTCTCATTTCTTGACTATGTTCCTTAGCTACAGAGTTTTTCAGAGTTCAAAATGTTAGAGGCCGAACTGCGAGTGCTGACATCTGTCTCTTTCGCGAAGGCATCTGGCAACACCTTCAAGAGTGGGCTTCCAATATTAAACCTTGCAAAGGTACGGGCACGTCTCTTTCTTTCATTTGCACGATGATACTTATAATTATACTTGGTTGGTTTTGGCGTGAAGCTTTGGGTCAAACTTTCATCACTCAAATTCAATGATGAAATGTTTGTTAGGGGTGCTCGCTGCACGTAACACGGGAGTTTGCCGTGACTCCCTCCATCGCAACTCTGGAAACTCAAGGGGTCCGGAACGAACCACGCTAAGAGATTATTAGCCACTCCTGCACTTCTTCAGGCACTGAAACTGTGTTTTCTGCGACCAGGTGAAGCAGTCTTTGGGGGTTACTATTGAAGGAACCTCTGTCGGCACTCCGATACATCAAGGCAGCTCCACTCCGCGGTGGGTGTCTGTGGCATTCTGTCTTGTGGCATGCTGACATGCGTCAGTCGGAGAGTTCCGAATTTAATTACGCAATTCACGCTTGTGCGCGGGGCCCACGAGAGCGGATGAATTACACGTATCTGCTTTGAGCATACTTGCACTCCCGTTCAACCACAGCGCCAGCCCCGTGCGCAGAAGCTTTAGCACAGGCATGGGCAACTTGTATTACGCATCACCTTAATATTTCCCTCTCATTGACGTTATTTTTTACAGTGGATGTTTGATAAACGGGCTTCATCTATCTGGGGCCAGTGCCCGAGAAGCGAAATTTCGTCGGGAGAAGTTTGTGAACTGGGTTGACCCTGAAGTCAAGCATGTCGTTTTTCAGTTGTTGAAGTCCATGTCATGCCTTGAGCTGAATTCAATATGTGCGATGCACTCCGAAACTATGGGCTTTGTTTTGTCTGTCACGCTTGTGTACGGTGCCCACGAGTGCAAACTGCGCATGTATCTGCATATGAGGATACCAGCATCTACGCAACGGCACCCTTCCGATACGAAGCGGATATAGCACTGTCATTGGCAACTGGATAATGGATATCGCATCCATTTGGGGGACAAATAGGTTTTGCCTTTTGCACTTGGGAACGCTGAGAACAGCGCTTCACCTTTTCGCGGTTTTTATCCGAGAAGCGCAGCATCTCCTGAAGAGGCGCACCTTCCACCGCAGCAATTTGTGAACTGTTTTGGCCCGGCAGTTGGGCAGACGTCTTCTTTCAGTTGTTGAAGACTAAGTCATGCCCCACGCTGAATTCACATAGGCGGACCACGAAGACAACCGTGCAACCGCCAGTCTTCGTGCAGCCGCCAGTCAGGTGAGGCCAGTCTGAGACTTTCAGTGTGATAATGTGTCATCTTTTCCTGGCAGCAAGTACCCGGCTGCAACTATTGGCAGACCTTGCCATCTGCTCGTTCCCACTGATGCTGCTAGCGCTTCGTTTGTGGCAGCTACCGCAGTGTTTATGTCACCCAGCCAAACAATGGAGGCTCTCAAATCCAAACAGGTGCTTCTTCCTTTTCACTATATAGTCCAAAATGTGCGAACTGTGAACCCAACACTGCTGGTCTTGCACCTCGCACCTTTTGCAGCCCCCGACTACACCTGCTCCTAAGAACGCGCTTCCACGGGCAGGATTCGGCACTGACGGTGGAGCTGATGGCTCCCAGACTCATCGCACCCGTACTGACTCGAGTCAGGTCCGCAGTCCTCGTCCTTCCCGACAAGCTCTCTCAATTCAGTTTCTCGGTGTTGCGAGTGTTCTCAGATAGACAGAGAGACAGAGAGAGAGAGGCGCGCAGTTCTATGAGATTTGCGAGTGTCCTGAACTTCTTGCCTTAGGAGTACTTGAGTGCGGATGCCTCGGAAGTCGGCAAGCCCTCCCTGGAGATGCCGAAACAAGCGCCTCGTTCATCTTACAAAAACTCGGCGCTTTCTTCCGTTTCGCCACAATTCTTATTCTTTGAGTGAGACTACTTCGAACTTGCTGCCGCTCTCAGACGCGCATGCACGTACGTGCATAAACCTGGTTGTGCGTTGGCGTGTGAAAGGATGCACGGGAGCTTTCTGCGCGCGCTCCACTGTTCAAGAGACGCAACAAGAATCTGATGTCCTCCTTTCTATGCACCTGATCCCGCCCTCCTCGAAAATGGTTTCAAACTTTGGTCGACGCACACGAACCTGGAGACTGAGCAGTCGTGTCGAGCACGCGTATCTGAAGCTAAAAGGTTCACTTCGCCGACATAGTGATATACACAGTCTCTTGCTTAGCAATGATGGGTGGCGGCTGACGGTGGTCATGCAGAAAATCCATACCCCCAGGCAACCTCTGACCTCTCGGCCCTCGACCATGAGAACGCCCTCTCGCTCGGAATATGACCGACAGGTCCTACTTTCTCCTAAATATGCACGCGCAGTCCGCCTGTTGCACTGTGACATGGTGGCAAAAGCTAACAACTCCACATTACACCCTGCAGGCGTCGTCCATCACGCCGACATCGACTCAGCCGCAGCTCCCGATGACCGCTGCGACAGCGCTCAAATACCACTGCAGCTCCCTCTCAGACTTCGAGCAGAGCGAGGTTCTGGAGTACCCTCAAGTGTGGTTCACGGGGCCCAATGCAAACAAGATTCGTGCAAGCCCTCAGACCGGCAACTACAATCACGGTGCGTCGACGCCGTGTACCCGCCTCCAACACACGTCTCAGCCCTTCATACACCTACCCGCATGCCCCGACGCAGCTCATCCACAAGTGTGCCTCAGGCGTGCTTGCCCTCACACTCAATGCAGCTCACCCTCAAGTTCCTCAGCCTCACACCCAACACAGCTCACCCACAAGCCCCTTCGGCTCCCACCTGCAAGTACCTCCTTGCTAAAGGCACCTTACCAGTTTACCAGTAGTCTGGCGTAAGATGGCGTTCTTGAATTGAACTATTTCCAAGACGAACCGATGGCACTGCCTCCCATCCCTCTCGAAGATCTGCCTCTGGCTTAACCGCTCTTGCAGGCTCACAAAGTGACGAGGCGCCGCAGGTTTCCCTGGGACGCTCACCTTAACCTGAAACACGCGCTGTGATGCTCCCGCTCAGGTTTCGACGATGAGCGTGGTGATTACATAACGGTGCTCCACGATCATCTGTGTTACCGTTACGAGGTGGTGAGCATACTTGGCAAGGGCAGCTTCGGGCAAGTGATGAAGTGCTTCGATTACAAGACCAACACTGTGAAGGCTATCAAAATCATCCGCAACAAGAAGCGATTTCATCACCAAGCGCTTGTCGAGGTGAAGATCCTTGAGCACTTAAGGCACAAGGTGCGCGATTTATGCTCCCACACGCTTGCCTTGCACTTGTCTGTGCCTTGAAAAAAATCTTCTTGGGTAGACGAACCCTTCGGCACTCGTGGGGCGGCCTAGTGCGCGAGCCAACTCCTCTTTTCCTTCCTGCCGTGGGATCCTAAGGTGGGCGAAATGTGCTTGGTGGGCATGCGGTATGTACAGGACTATGAAGACTCGGCCAACATTATCCACATGGGAGAGTACTTCTACTTTCGAAATCACTTATGCATTACCTTTGAGCTGCTGTCGCTGAATCTGTACGAGTTTATCAAGAACAACAACTTCCAGGGCCTGAGCCTCGGGCTCATCCGCCGCTTTGCGCAGCAGCTGCTGGTGTCACTGCGCTTCTTGCGTAAACAGCGTGTCATTCACTGCGATCTGAAGCCCGAGAACATCCTTCTGAGAGCTCCAAACAAATCCAGCATCAAGGCATTGCCCTACTTTCCGAGCCTTTCGCCTTTTCCTGGAGCATCTTGTTTGTTCTCGCTTGTGCTTTTTCAGCACCCATATCCACACCTCGAGTGGTGGAGGTGAGCCGGCTTCAAAGACACAGCAGCACTGCGCCGGCAGGGCAGCTGCAGAGGGGCTCAGGTGGTCCAGTGAGGCTTAGGGAGCAGAGGGGTGGTCCTGCGTGTAGGCTTGGTGGTGGAGATATGGCTCACGGGGCGCAGCTCGGGGGGCAGGGATGAGCCGGCTTCAGTGCGCTGGCGGTGCGGATGCAGAGGGGCTCGGGTGGCTCAGTGAGGCTTAGGGGGTTCCAATCTTCACTAGTAAGCTCCGGAGAATCCGGATAAGTGTCCCGAAGTGTGTGCTGAATCCTTTGATCCCCGGCGTGGGTACATAGTGCAGCCGGTCTTCTGTGGCTACGGGGTGCCAAAGGAGTCGGTCCACAGATAAGCACACACCCACACCCACACATATGTCTGTGCAGCCGATCTTATGTGGTTACATGGTGCCAAAGGATTCAGTCCAAGGAAAAGCCACACACATATGCACCCACACGTCTCCATTCCTCTATGGCTATGTGATGCCAAAGGAATCGGTCCAAGGATGACCCACTTGTCACAGGCGCAGATCGGTGGCGGGCGCGCAAGATCAAAAGGAAGCAATTTGGTCTATTTTTCTCAGGCCCTTGGGACAGCCCTTTGGAACACCGGACGTGTGGTGGTGGACAAGCTCTCTTGAGACCAGGCTTGGTGGTGGGGAGATGGCTCGGGCAGCTCGGGGGGTGCACTGGCTTCAGAGGCACAGCTTCAGTGGCAGGCAGTAAGGGGGTCCCATTCTCCACTAGTGAGCTCCGGAAAATCTGGATAAGTGTCCCGAAGTGTGTGCTTCATCCTGATTCCCGGTGTGGATACATAGTGCAGCCAATTTTCTGCAGTCCAAGGACAGGCCTACACGTATTTAACATACAAGTTCACACCCGCCAAAGCGCCGTTTTTGTTTCCACCCTAAAACTCTTGTTTGGGTTGCTGAGTGGGTGGCTTTCCCCACAGATAATTGATTTTGGGAGCAGCTGCTTTGAGGACGAGCGCGTGTATACGTACATCCAGAGCCGATTCTACCGTTCGCCAGAGGTTCAAGCTACTTCCCTCGCCAACCTTCTATGCGTTGTTGAAGGTCTCTGGACTATGCTGCAGCCGGTTGCAGGTCATATGCTTTCGCACTGTGTCTGACACTGGGCGTCTGAACGCCCCAGGTTAGGGCTGCAGTACGATATAAAAGTCGACTGCTGTTACCGCCACTGGTTATCTTAGGGCTGCCGTATAATATGCTTTCGCGCTGTGCTTCTGACAAGTCGACTTCTGTCACCGCTGCAGGTTATCTTAGGCCTGCCGTATGATATGGCAATCGATATGTGGAGCTTCGGATGTATCCTAGCGGAGCTTTACACGGGGTACCCACTGTTCCCCGGAGAGAACGAAGTGGAGCAGCTCGCCTGCATCATGGAGATCCAGAACTTGCCCCCGAAGGAGGTTCTCGATGCCGCCACACGCAAGAAAATGTTCTTTGACACCAACAACAACCCCCGAATTGTTGCTAACTCAAGGTGCAGCCTAGCATGTTTTGCTGCATCTTTGGGAATTGGATAACTCTCGTGAAAACTTGTGCTGGCTTTGGTTATCTGGTCTCTCAGTGTGCTACCCCATGGTTCTATCACTGTGAGAGTGACTTCGGTTTATCCACCTGATCTTATGTTGTGTGACGGATGCCAGGGGCAAGAAGCGGCGACCTGGAATGAAGGACCTTGCCACTGCATTGCGGTGCAACGATCCCCTGTTCCTGAGCTTCTTGGACGGCTGTCTGCGGTGGGATCCACGAGGTCGGCTGACACCGGATGAGGCATTGCACCATGAGTGGATCTGTGAAGGCCCCTCGTTTTCTCCTCGTCCTAACAACGTCTTCGTCCCACATAACGAGCTGGCGCCACGTCACAAGAAAACGATGCAACAAGTTGCAAAGGCTCCCATGTACGCCATGTTTTGCCCACATCCATTTCTGATCCCCTACTTCAATTTGCTGTGTGCCTAATAACACTGCTCTCATACAAACCATGTTGAGGTTTCAGTTGAAGTGGAAGAGTTACCTGGAAGATGTCTGATCTGTGGTTTGCACTTCGGTTGTCTCAGGGTGAAACAAGTGACCACACATAGTGCTCACCAAGTGCTCGTACCCCACGCACCAAACATTGTGCAATCTCAGCATATACCACATCCCCCACAACAGCCTCAGCAGCAACACTACCAACAACTTCATCTCAAGGTTGATCAATCGAGTTTTCAGCCACCCCACCCTGCGCAGAACCAATTTCAATACCGGAGTGCCAATTTGGATCAGGTAAGCACTGCGCATGTGTCCCATTTACAAGTGTTTGCTGTTGCCGTGCATCCTTTTACTACCTTGCAACTTGCAACTCATTGCTCAACCTTGTTGAAGCAATAGCCTCTTCTTGTACTAAGGCCTGGTGTCAGTTTTTTTTGTTTATGGGGGAATATATGTTTCACAGTACCACTGAGCATATATGTGGGTGCTTCATGAATTGGGCAGTCTGGCGGATCTGTGGTGCCACATCCACCACATCCAAGTGGAGCCCAAACCCACCGTGCAATTGCCATAGAGCAAGGTACCCTGCCCCCAATTGAAGGAGGTATTAATATCAGTGGAGCAAAGACGTTTCGTGAGCATGCTAGCAAGAGGAGGTAATGCTATTGTTCCCATGTTTTTGCACAAGGAAAAGCCCTGGATGCAGATTTTTAGTTTCGCACTGATAAGTTGTGAACATTATTGACTTATTTTATTCGTGAAGAATTAGGGGGGGGGAATATTGTAACGTACTGATATTATTGTAATGTTATTTATTTGGGTTTAATGTAGAATGTGCGGATGGCATATGCCATAAATGGTAGTATGCGCATAGGCAAGTGATTTTAATGCAGTATGCGCGTAGGCAAATGATTTTAATGGTAGTCTGCGCATAAGAAAATGTAATTAATAGTGTGATATCCGTAGATAGATCGTGAACAAGCAGGATAGTGCAACGAGTGTGGTGTTCCGTATACAACTGTATGCCGATGAACACAATACAAGTTTGCGTATAAATTATTCGGTGTCGTAGGAAGAACATGCTTCTTGCGCACGCAGGATCCGTTCGGATTTTAGGAGTCTGGACGCGGCGCGTTAGAGGGGGTGATTGGGCATGCGTCGAGTCAGCGGCTCGACGCATGCCTAGCAAGGAAGCACACTAAACAGCATGGGCATCTTGCACAAATTGCATATGCGTACTAGAAACATCATGAGCATCTGACAGTGTACTGTCAACTCTCGCGGAAACGCGGATGTCGCGATTCTGATCATCGGGCCTGGGCTGTTTGGGGTAGCGTGCTAGGGGCGCGCGTTGTTGGCGTGCGTGGGTCCGTTGTGGATGTGACTTGTGTTTGCTACAGCGCGTCGCGTTCCGGTGGACGGAAGGACAATTTCAAGCATATAGTCTTAAACACCGTGAATTTAAAGCCTGCATTATAGCTATTCAGTGTCGTGAATTCACTAGCCTGCTCGTACCGCTTTCCGCACGTGTAAACTCGCGCTTGTCTCGCCACTTGTAACAGCTAGGAACAGCTTAGCTACCCGCGCGTTACCGTCCCATAACCGCTTGTAATGTTGTAAACACAGCGAAGACCTCGCGAATTCGCTCTGAACTTACGGCATAAACCCCCGCGAGTTCGCCCAACTTAAGGGTAAGAGCGCGCAGCTGCTTTTCTCGCTCTATCGTTCCCGTTGGCTTACCACATATGGTAGGACATGCGACGGATGGTTGTATTAACCGTGTCTGAAAAAGTGCCGCGTGAATTCGAACTGCAAAGTACAGGCGCGCTACGTCTAGTGTGTAAATTCGCGTATATGTGTGTGCGTCGGAACGGCGCAGTTGCCCATTCTCTTTTGCATGGTTCCCCACGCCGACGCAGCCGCGTGCGCGTAATCGGCTTATCCGTTTTGCCCTCTTCGTTATCTTGCGCTCCTTTGGGAATTCTCAGGTGCGACTTCAAAACTATAAGCACCTCTGAATTCCCACCGTGTCGGCAGCCGTCGCGAAAGACCTTCGATTGCCTCTCCCGTTGGGTCTCTCGCTCGCCTCAGAGTCGCTTCTGAAGGTCTGATCGCGCGCAGCACCCCGTTTAGGTCGAACAACGCAAATTTACGTCCTAATTCACGATTAGGACGTGTTTTGCCACACCTGTTATACACGCGAATTCGCAACTGGTTCGTCTCGCGTGCTCGTTCCCCTGTCTCCGCGGGACTACAATCATGTATGTCGCGTAGGGGTGCCATATGTCAATGGATGACATGTGTGGTCTATGGTCTATGGTCTATGGTCTATGGTTTGTGTAAACATATATTTATGGCAATCTTATGTATATTATGTGTATGTCCTATGTATATTTTATGTAAGTCTATGGTCTATGGTCTACGGTTTATATAAAGATATTTATTGTATTTTATATGTTTGATATATGTAAGATATATGTGAGTCTACAGTCTACGGTCTACGGTTTACATAAACATATTTCTTGTACATTTATGTATATCATATTGTCGATCTACTGATGTAAACACCACTAAGTCATTTTTATTTCTTTTCATTTCTTATGATGACCCAGTTATTCCACTATTTTTAAAGATATAATATTTACATATTCAACATATGCCGAATATTGTTTTTCATCGTCATTTTCAATATTCAAATCGTAGATTTGTTTAGTTTTTATATGTGAAGGGGAGTCTTTAATATGTATGGTATCCAAGTATTGTTCAAAATGCCCTTTATTGTTTATTTCTTTATTAACGAATTCATATCCTTTCTTTGTAATTTTTGTTAACATTTTTGTAAATGTAGTATCCATTCTAAAATCACAACGAAAATCATGTTTGTCGGGGTTTTCTTTAACAATTCTTGGTTTAACATATATAAGTTCGCAAAGAATGTTTTGAGATTCCTCTTCATGCTTTTCTTTGAGTAAATTGCAAAATTTCAAATATTCATCACTTGATAATTTTGTTGTAACTTCGTCAACAAGATTTTGGATATCATGTGAAGTAGTCATTCTTGCTTTGTTTACCCTACTTAGTTACACTCTTTAGGTGGATTTTATTTTTAATTTTTTCCCCCTGAAAAAACCGAAGAAATTTGCTATCACTGCATTTCTATGAAGTTCACAATGAAGCTTGCTTTCATACCTAATATATCTGCGTCACCTACTAATTGTAAAGCAAACTGGTTACCTGGTTTATTTATATACGTAAACTGGTTTAATACGTCAAGCCTGGAATCACTTTCGTTAAATTCCGTTTGCGGCCGAGTAACAGAAACCATATATTTTCTACCTGTGATTTCTGGAGCTGTGATTGGTAAGTTTGATGTATCAAATGTTATGTTCAGAGTATTTACACCAGTAGCTATATCTGATGAAGTAAATGTCAAATCGAAGAAACAAATGAATTTTCCTGTGGGAATTTGCACAATTCTATTACCTGGAGGTCCACTTGTCAAAGCTGTAATGACTTGACAACCCTTGTGAGACAACTGTGTCGGCAATGTCAATCTTTCTAACGCTACGTTGCGAGCTGCAATAATATCACCCGACATGTTAATTCTGAAAAACTTACCATCATCAGGTTTCCTTTGAAAATTTATAAAATATTTAGTTTCAGCATTTGGTATGTCTACATCAGCGGTATTTAAATTAATAAAAGAATTACCTGATAGTTTTTTTTCCAAATAAATCAATATTTGTGTTATCATTTGGTGCGGTGTTGTTTATCTCTCCATTTACCCGTAAATTATTTTGAACTATTACATTTCCATTTGTTCTTTCAATGTCATTTGTCGTACCTGACACATTTGTCCATTTGCTCGATCCACCGTCTGGGGGGTTGCCATTAATCGTATCACATGTTAAATTCTTACAAACTAAACTTTGTCCAAAACTACTCATATGTCTATACTATACTTATGTAAAATAATTGAATCCTGGGCTTACCCAAATCAATACACCGCCACCAGCACCAGCCACTTTTGATTCCATAGCTGTTCCGATATATGAATCGCCCGTTGTGATCTGAGCACTATTAATTTCCCCACCTACTATGCCTTTCACACGTTGGCCCTTCACATACGTATTATCTGTAGCAGCGGCATTTCTACATGTGGTGAAACCGCGTCCGATCAACACGAAACAACTCTGAGTTGCAGCACTGTCTTGAATACAGACACCGATGGGTGTGCAGTTTTGATTACTTTGAGTATACGAGTTATTGAATGGTTGAACTCCATTCACGGTGTTTATTCCATCATCATCAAACATGACAATTGTTGAAGCAGTAATCGTATCGGCGGTATTATTTACAAATGTAAATACATCGCCGGTGAATCTCAATGGGTTTGCTGGAACGGTGGTATTAGCGTACGCTTTCGTAATGAGTGTCAAAGGTACGCCTGATAGTGTGAGTGAGTTGGTTGAACTTGGATAAGCGTAATTCAATGAATTGGATAGAAAGATACCCGATGCATCGAGGTCTCCACTGAGGTTTATGTTTGAGGCTGTATCGCCGTTTGCGACCACTTGTGCGAGCGTACCTACGGAACCTTGAAGTACTGCTCCACTTCTAACTTCGTTTGATGCTGAATCGTAATACAATTGTAGACTTTCTGAACTTACATCAGGACTGGCCCTGATAGGTCTGATATAGCAACTACTTGCCACACCGGCGTTCAGTTCAATCCCACTTGCGTTCAAAACGATCGTATTATCTGTGTTCACCGTACTCTGGGTACTATTTTGTGCTGCCAAAGCACCTATGTTTATGGAACTTTCACCGGCTGCATTTTCCCCTGCATATTTTCCGATGTTCACTGCTGGATCCTTGCAGTTAACCTGACCGCTGTCGTCGCCTATCGCCACTACGAAATCCCCGCAGTTGGTATTGGCTGCACCTGAGCCGATTGCTATGGTATCGTTACTTGTTGTATTGTTGATAGATAATGCATTGCGGCCGATTGCTATAGAACGGTCTCCAATGTGGTCGCAATTAACAAATCCTTGAGTTTGTTCTCCGATCGATACTTTACCAAAACCACCGCTTCCTGATTCAATCCTAAGATTATTTCCACTGAGTTTCTCTTGATTGACAATCATGGTACCTGTACCTGTATATGAAACATCGGCAACACTGCTTGCAGCCCCTCGGGTGGTCACATCTTGAAGTGTAGATGTATCAGGTTGAACTGGGAGATTTGTTAATGCTGCCCCGTCACCTACAAATAACGACCATATCGCAAAAATGAGACACGCGGGCGCAAATGAGAAAAAAATGAGAAAGCATTAAATTGTCTGCCAAATTGGTTTTTGGGGTTCTGAATGACAAATATGAGGGTTAATTCGAATAGTCCTTGAAGGAATTTCGAAAAATCTGGTTTTTGACTCTTCAAAGTAGCCACGCGAGTCACGCGTGCGGCAAGAAAACGGGAAAGGTGGAAGTATCGTGTTAGGTGTGGAAAGTTATGATTTTGCCTTATGTTTGTGAACGAAATGTTAGATTTTTGCACTATTAGAATATGTAATATTTTGACATTTCCAAAAATGCAACTATTTGCTTACATGGGAGAGATCCAGCAGATTTATGGCCCATTTTAGGGTGTTTGGAGGGTCACGTAGTAAAATACTTCTCATCGGGCGAAAGTGAGCAGCAAAGGAGATATTTTCAAAAGCTATTGTGCTGGAAAAGTTGTTCGGGAGTGAAACCAACCAGGGGTGATGCTCCCTCAGGCTTCATGTGACCCAACATGGGCATTCAGCGGGTAAATTTGCCCTGAACAGGCTATTCCAGCACGATTCTCGGCAGCTAAGAAGACCGGTTAACTGTATTATTTCGCGGGAAACATTAAAATACGTCAGAGGCAAAATATCCCGCGGCAGGTGTTCCTACAGGTGTGCTGCACATGGATATATCGGGGCGTCCAAGGTTCAGGGTTTTAGGGTATATGTTGGAGGAGTCGTAACCGGAGGTCGTTTGCACACACCTGCGTTCGTGACATAGAACCACAACCCGCACCTTAGACTACCTAAGATATGAACAAAAGTTTCTTCAGACTCAGTTTGTTTGGAATGACTTTGACGTATCCAATCTGAAAACATCGTCATTATCACCACTTTCAACAAATGGCACTTGAGCACCACCCGAATCTCGGTGACAAATCGCCTGGAAACCCCAAATTTCGGGTTATACCCTAAAATTTCAAATTTTTGAATAACGTGTCATTATCTACTCTCCAAATGCTATTTAGTCATATAAAAAAAACCTCATTATCATAACTTCCGCCGATTGACACCTGAGGACCGCCCGAAACGGGGCGAAAAATCGCCTGGAAACCCAAAATTTCGGGCTATACCCTAAAATTTCAAATTTTGAAATAACGTGTCATTATCTACTCTCCAAATGCTATCTAGTCATACAAAAAAAACATCGTTATCATAACTTCCGCCAATTGACACCTGAGCACCGCCCGAAACGGGGCGAAAAATCGCCTGGAAACCCAAAATTTCGGGCTATACCCTAAAATTTCAAATTTTGAAATAACGTGTCATTATCTACTCTCCAAATGCTATCTAGTCATATAAAAAAAAACATCGTTATCATAACTTCCGCCGATTGACACCTGAGCACCGCCCGAAACGGGGCGAAAAATCGCCTGGAAACCCAAAATTTCGGGCTATACCCTAAAATTTCAAATTTCGAAATAACGAGTCATTATCTACTCTCCAAATGCTATTTAGTCATATAAAAAAAACCTCGTTATCATAACTTTTCAAAAAATGAGAATATAATGAGACACCCGCGTGTCTCATTTTTGCGATATGGTCGTTAAATGCTGATGCAGTAATACTATTTGTCGTCGTGCTTCCTTGATCAGTGACCGATTGTAGATTATTCTGATTTGCACCAGAAGGTAAGTTAGTTAACAATGAGCCATCTCCGCGATATTTGCCTGCAGTCAATATTAGATCGCCGGTATTGAGTACAAGATTTCCGTCGTTGATTAATAAACCAGACCCCAACGGTTCAATATTGATTGTTGTTTGCAAGCATGTTATCTCGTTGATGCCTGTTTCCCCGATCTTAACACGCGTTTGTTCCACTGGGTCCAAGCTTTTAATTTCGAACGAAGCATCAAGGTCATCGAGGCCTGTTGAGAATCGTGATTTCGACACTGGATTGTTCAATACGAAATCGTTAAATTTCATTGAAGTATGCACCTTTAGCGACCCATCTGTCAATAAGGACATCTGTTCTCGTTCATTCAATGGGTCTTGAGTATCTATGAATTTGATATCGTTTTGGTAGCGTATGTCTGAACCGATATGCATGGTCTCAAGCGGCGATTCAACGCTGCCTATAGTTTGACACACCGCCGTATCGCACGTTAGTGTATCGGTTGGACCTGGGGTCGCCACATATGCTTTGCCGTTAATTTCTTTAACTATTAGATTGGAACCAAAAGCTGACATTATATATTATACACGATTTAATAATACGATTTAATAATGTACGGTGGAGGTCTTGAGATTAGTTTCATAAAGATTTGTGCAGGTAGAGTATCTGCAGTCCGATAACCATACAATCCATTAACCGGAACTTCGGCGTCAAATGGAGGTGTATTTATCGCTCCCGTTACAACCGGAAGATTCTCAATTCTGAACTTAGAAGTTATTCCTGCCATGTTAAAGAATGCTATGCCTGGGTTTCCGCTCTGACTTGCATCAAAATTAAATGTAGCTTCAGTTCCTAACAAATTAATTTGAGTTTTTGCTTCCGGTACATAACCAATTCTACCATCACGACCGATTGCCATTCCTCTACCATAGAAATCGGTTGCCGTAACTTTTGTTGCATTTAGTTCATTACCAAATGAAGACATGTTGATATATATATTAGCTTGTGAAAAAAACAAAGGTACAGGTTGCAACAATCGACTATTCAATGGATGCTCCATCGGGAAATGGAACATTTCCATCTTTTGAGAAAGCTTTTCACCATGCCCTAAAGTATAATATTTGTATCCAGCCAGAGGATGAACGTTGCTGATCCTAAATGGTGGATATGTGATATGGGCGACATGTTTATCGAATAAAAATATTTTCGGAAGTTTTGTGTAAAGTCGACCTTGCGTAAGACATACCTTGAGATAAACACATCACAAAGCTATTGAAGAATATTCACCTTTTTGAGATTTGGTTTATAGGCCTTCCTTCAACAACTTGAAGGACGCGCAAACATCGCACTGAGAAAATCGGTTCACCGATGGAATCTTGAGCCACTTCCTGCAATCTTCGTCAAATATTTTGTAGAAGTAACTGATGGGAGGCAAGCACAAGAGCAAGAAAAACGGCTAAGTACAAAACGCAAGAGTACTCATGCCTATTACCCGCAGCTTAAGGTGGCTTAAGCCACCTTAACTTAAAGGGCTCATGGGGGCTTCTTCGGCGGTGCTTTCAAAATTTGGAGACCTATGTCGTCAAGATCTTGAGCTGCTCTTTCTGCAGTGTCTTATCAAAAGTTTGATCTGAGTTCATCTTGACCCTCAAAATCTCGGTTGAAGTAGGGTGGGTATTTACCAATTTTCCTTAAGATGGCTTAAGCCACCTTAAGCTAATTAGCTCACCGGGGGCTTGCTCTAAGACGCTTTCAAAATTTGGAGACCTATGTTGTCAAGATCTCGAGCTGCTCTTTCTGCAGTGTCTTGCCAAAAGTCTGATCCGAGGTCATCTTGACCCTCAAAATCTCGGTTGAAGTAGCATGGGTATGCAAAAACCGGGAAAATCGCTCAAATTTTACTAAATGTTGCACCCTCTTGGATACTTCCCAAAATTGCTCACCGGGAACTTGGGCTCGCCTAATAGTGCACATAGTGTCTAAAAGAAGACAATGTCGCCGTAATTTTGAGCTAAAAAAATCTAGCTTCCGGTACCGATAGCTCCCGTAATAATTGAACACGTTAAGGTGGCTTAAGCCACCCTAAATCGCTGTTAGGGTGGCTTAAGCCACCCGAAGGGTAATAGCCACTCAGTACGGAGTACAGTAGGACCGATCAGAATGATGTTGATGTGAGGTGCCTAGCCTGTTGTACGGAGTACTCAGTACAGTTGAGTTATGGAAAGAGTTCCTGAATGTATAAGAACTCTAAGTGTAACCAGTTTCGGGGATGAGAACTGAACTGAGAATTGTAACATAAAAAGTAAAGAGCCGTAACTGTTGTATATTGTGTATTGAAAGCATGCACTGAAAGCAAAAGCATTACTAGAAGGATTTGCGAAACCGAAGTCCGATAGTAGACCAACCGAAATCATACCTCGTGCGGTCGTTTAATAAGTGTAGATAATATAAGTCCGAAACCGTAAAGAAGAGAAGAGCAAGAGTGTAGACTCCTACAGCTTGTTTACTTCACCGTTTAAACACCGAAGAGTGTCTCCATCAAGCAAGTCTAAACTTGTCTCTGAAAATTCTGTATCAAGTCTGCTTTTTATCTCATTTAAGTCAATTTCGCGCAAAGCGCGTGTCCCGGAAACGCGTGAAGAATTAGAGCTAACTTCCGATCTAGACGTCAAAGGCGCGTTCCAAAGGACCATTTGCGTATTTGCGCTCGGGGCTATGCTTGGAATTGGCTCCTGATCAAAGAAGTCAGCCCCTATTTCCATAGAATGTTCAATAACTATTTCCGGGCACGGTTTGCAGATAATCTCGCAACCCTCATCAAAAGGAATAGAAAACATATTTTCGTCAAAATTAGCCGTCATTAGCTTATGAAGCCGTTTATTACGTTCTGAAAATGATACGGACTTGCGAGTCAACAAAGAATTTCTATCTTTTTTGATCGATCGATTCTCGATTTCAGCGCAAATGACACCAGGATATCTTCGAATCATATCCTTGATCTGAACAGACCGAATCAGGAAGCGACAGCAAATGTCATTTCTGACAAAAATTGTCATCGATATTTGACATGTCATTTTTAGCCGACAGAAATGACTTACAATATTTTGCTAAAGTTACATCACTTTTTCAAAGTTCCTTCACACACACACCTTTCACAGTTGACAGCCAATATCTCTCATTCCAGTATGGCGACAGCAGAAACATTTCAAGCACTGAGAGGGATTCATGTTTTCCAAGACTATCTCCTCAAGAAGTGGAGCATTGTTAGAACGCTTCAAACCGACAGTCCTGCAGACACCTTGCAGTTGATAATCCACGCAGATGACCCGCAAGAGGAGGCTGAAGCAATGTTTTACAATTTTCCCCAAAACACCCCTACGACTGTAAATACAGACGGTACCCTTCAATCGGATAAACGCGTAGCGTATAGTATAATTGAAGGCCAGACTCCAATTTTGTATTTCGTCATTCTTAGGAACAACAAGCTGACTATAATCGAACTGGACAGCGCAAACTTTGAGGAAGCCCTGAGCCTTCCGAAGCACACAAATCGGCTTGCGGCTTATCAAAGTTTCAAAAGGAGGGCAGAAGGAGAAGGAAAAAGCAAGGAATTCTTTCTAGCGAGCTATGTAAACGCGGCGTGGAAAGCGTCGATTACAGCTCCTTTCTGGCAAAACAAGAGGCCAGCGCCAGTGATTGATGACCTCGGCAGTAGTGGCGAAATACCTGTTTTACAGCCTTCGGTACGTCCCTTTCGCGCCTTGAGCCTGTACCGGGGCGGAAGGCGTTCATTAGCTAATGAACGCTTTCCGCCTCGAAACGCGCGCCTTGAGCCTGTACCGGGGGGAAGGCGTTCATTAGCTAATGAACGCTTTCCGCCTCGAAACGCGCGCCTTGAGCCTGTACCGGGGCGGAAGGCGTTCATTAGCTAATGAACGC
The DNA here is from genome assembly GCA_001247695.2 of Cymbomonas tetramitiformis. Taxonomy (NCBI): domain Eukaryota; kingdom Viridiplantae; phylum Chlorophyta; class Pyramimonadophyceae; order Pyramimonadales; family Pyramimonadaceae; genus Cymbomonas; species Cymbomonas tetramitiformis. Next base: position 81,369 of record LGRX02033802.1, on the reverse strand, counting down.
TTTCCGCCTCGAAACGCGCGCCTTGAGCCTGTACCGGGGCGGAAGGCGTTCATTAGCTAATGAACGCTTTCCGCCTCGAAACGCGCGCCTTGAGCCTGTACCTGGGGGGAAGGCGTTCATTAGCTAATGAACGCTTTCCGCCTCGAAACGCGCGCCTTGAGCCTGTACCGGGGAGGCGTTCATTAGCTAATGAACGCTTTCCGCCTCGAAACGCGCGCTGAGCCTACCGGGGAGGCGTTAGCTTGAACGCTTTCCGCCTCGAAACGCGCCTTGAGCCTGTACCGGGGCGGAAGGCGTTCATTAGCTAATGGCGCTTTCCGCCTCGAAACGCGCGCCTTGAGCCTGAACCGGGGCGGAAGGCGTTCATTAGCTAATGAACGCTTTCCGCCTCGAAACGCGCGCCTTGAGCCTGTACCGGGGCGGAAGGCGTTCATTAGCTAATGAAAGCTTTCCGCCTCGAAACGCGCGCCTTGAGCCTGAACTGGGGCGGAAGGCGTTCATTAGCTAATGAACGCTTTCCGCCTCGAAACGCGCGCCTTGAGCCTGAATACCTCCCCCCCAATATGTGCCGTAGAGTTCACTTATCAGGATGCACACGGAAGTGAGCCAAAATAGGCCAAAAACGAGCGAAACCGGTATAACCAACGACACAAACGGTCCCGCCTCTAGGACGCTAACCCGCCAAGCCGCCAGAACAACCGGAATGCACAACAAAAACATATCAGAGCGTCGCAACGGAAGCTGAAAGCAGTTCGCCACAGGTCCAAAGTGCGCATGCAAGCACGCAAAGCGAGCGAGAGCGAGCTAAAAAGACGCTCACACGCCTAAGATACCAAATTGTCCCAGGGAAATTCCCAGGAGTAAACTATTATCCTCTATTATCTTGAGGAATCATATCATATATTCAGATATACTATTTAACATAAACCCAGACAACAAGAGTTATATCATTTGCTGTCCAAGTCTGAGAGACCAACTCTGTTGCCTCTCTTTATTCTCTCCTCGGAGCTCACAGATTATTTTCCCCAACTGTTCGCTCAGGCAATGTCACATCCACTCACTAATTTCCCTAATAGTTCGCTACTCTTATTCTCATCGAAATCAGACCCCCCTACTATGGGTGTCTCAGCAGGTACGTCGTGCCTCCTGGCACAGTTCGGCATACAGTTGTATACGGAACACCACACTCGTTGCAATATCCCGCTTGCTCACGGTCTGTCTACGGATAACACAATATTAATTTCATTTGCCTACGGGCAGATGGCCATTAAAATCATTTGCCTACGCACATACTACATTAAAATCATTTGACTACGCGCATACTACCGTATATGGCATTTGCCTACGCGCATGGTGCATTAGACCCTAGATAAAATTATCCAAAAATTCCTTCAGCAGCGACAAAAAAGCTTGCAACAGAAATAATCAATCTTGCGACAAACATGATCCGCTATCTGTATACTATATGGTTGCTTGAAATGACGACCAGCTTCCGTGAGACCCTTCCCGCCGCTCCAAGAACTCGGTACGTAAACGACCATTCTGACCAATAAGAACACCCTCCTTCGGTCGATGACGAGTCTGATTGTATCGGAGTCGGTATGTCTCATGTGACCGGGTAATGAAGTTATGAGGTACTGTCGCGAGGTTCACGGGGTTCATGAGGATGCACGCACCTTCGCTTGTAGGCCTGATCGCCGAACCTACTCAACTGGGAGCCGTTATATACATTTATTCATGTGGGATGTCTTCAACAAACACTGATTGGAAGACCTTTACGGGGGAAATGCTTTCGAGGGAATTAAAAAAGGTTAACTTTGCAGTGCGCGTAGGCAAATGCCATATATGGTGGAATGCGCGTAGGCAAATGATTTTAATGGCGGAATACGCGTAGGCAAATGATTTTAATGTGGAATGCGCGTAGGCAAATTATTCTAATGGTGGTATGCGCGTAGGCAATTTTTTAATGGTGGAATGCGCGTAGGCAAATGAATTTAATGGTCATCGCCTACGTGACTTTCAGGTATTAATTTCTTTTGCCTACGCGCATTCCACCACTAAAATAATTTGCGCGCGCATTCCACCATTAAAATAATTTGCCTACGCGCATTCCACATAAGAATAATTTGCCTACGCGCATTCCACCATTAAAATCATTTGCCTACGTGCATTCTACCATATATGGCATTTGCCTACGCGCACTGCAAATATATTCCTTAAAAAAACGACAATAAACGCCTTCGTGTCTGTTATGTGAATCGAAGGAGTGTCACACGAAGGAGCGAGCAACGAAATACTGCTCGCATTTTCACCGCTCTCCTCAAGCCGTCGGACCGGATCCCCGTAAGTCGCCGTGCAGCGGTTGTTGTGTTTGGTATACTGCCGTATGCTGACCACGATAAAATTTTGCATACGAGTTCTTAGGTATTTTAGGAACATCATACTTCTTGCGCACAATAAGATCCATTCAGATGTTAGGAGTCTGGGTGATTGGGCATGCGTCGAGTCAGCGGCTCGACGTATGTCCAGTAGGGTAGCATGATAAACAACATAAGCATGCCACGCATAAAGCATGTACATATGAATCATATTTTGAGCATCTGATAGTGCACTATCACCTCTAGCGGAAACGCAGATGTCAACCGCGTCTACCCACGAGACAAACAGTCCTTTGTTCTCACCCACAAACAATCTACCATATACTTTGTTAAGACGCGGTCCCGTAGCATCAGCGATAGGAGCCGTAATAGTCGCCATAGCGAGTTCCCGTCGAAAACGATGCTGTTCATCCCTCAGTGGAGCGCCATTATGGCGGTAGTTCTCACTCAACAACCCGTGTCGAAGATCCAATTAAGTACTCTGTCGTTTGCATTGAACGAGGCACTCGGGTCGGGTCCTCAGTATACAATTCAAGCTAACCAAAGTGATATACTTCGTTAGAGGAATACAAGGGCAGTCATATACTACGAAAGATTATGAAGAAGCCAGGTAGTCCTGTAGACGACATAATTTGGCCAGATGTAGTTTGGACCACCTGCTTATCAGGAGGATGCTGATTGTGTGGTGACATAAAGTTGTGAGTGCTTGTTTGCTGATATACTTCACGCAGTACATACTATTTCACGACTTAAATGGTGCAGTAAAGGTAAGAACTGCGGGTACAACTGATAAAGGGTTTTAACCATACCCCAAAAGGCAGGAAACCTTGCTAGTTTGAGTGAAACAGCAACTCTACACAGCTATCCGTCACCAGGGGAAAAAACACTTCGGAAACCAGCATGGAGAACCTAAGTCTTGTGCTTCATACCTTCTCATTAAAAACAAGTCGTAACTAGTGCACCGAAACTATATCTGGACCAAAACGGCAATCCAGGGGCGGAGAAGCAACGTCGTGAATTGAACTTTGTTCTAGAGACTCGATGTACTGAGAGAAGAAAGCCGGGGATAACTTACATATGCACGTGCGGCAGCCAAGCAACAATGAAGAGATATCAAACACATGAGTCGCTGTTGAGGCGCCACGCACGGCGATCCAGTCACGCAGGGCGCTCTGAGCGAGAGCATCATCGCAGAGTTACAGAAAAATGTGTAGGGCATGCGACCTCTCGATCCCTCCCACTGTGTATAGGCCGGAATCCTCTTGCCCGATACCAGATATGTATGAAAAGCAGAGCTTTCAGGCATGCTTGCAGACAGCATTCCAATCAGAGAAGACAATAACAACAGCTTCTAAGGGAAATAAAGAAATAACAGCTTACTTCACAAGGTTAAAAGTCGTCTTGCTCGAGTGAGTATAACAGCCCGAGTTTTCAAAGCAACTCATGAAATGAAGACTATACTTATCGGGGTAAAAGTGTGTTTGCAGGTATCATTGAAGCAAAAATATGCAAGCGGGACTGAAGCAGATGTTTGGGTTCCGATCATGACTGACATAAGAAGCCCAAGGTGATCCAGCTCAAACAAGTGGCTTCGATAACACAGGTAAAAAACAGAAATCTTCGAAGAAATATCGATAGCAAGTAATAGCTATCAGTACGAGAACGCCGCCGTCGTTTGAGGAGCACATAAGAAAACCCGACCAAAACCTATTTCAGCAGGTCTCAGAGGTACAGTTGGTACTGCCAGGCAACTTATGAGATACACGGGCATACAACTGTAAAACCCCGCTAATAACATTATTCTTGAGTCGTCGTGTGCATAGCCGACTGGATTTTCTTCCGAATTTGCTGACCGCGCAACGAATTCAGGTCTTTGTCAGTGGTGTTTAAAAGATACTTGTCCAGTCCGCCTGCCTTATCGATACACCTGCAGAACGAAGCGTCAGTTTCCTGCTGAGTTTCCTGCTCAGTCATACTATTAGTCGCGCTTCAGAAGTAACAGCCACAGCAAGGACAAATGACGTCTAGTCCAGGTATGGCATCATCGATGTGATGTTGCTCATAGTTGCCTGTCTTACCTCAGAGCGTGAGTGGTAACGTTCAACTTGAAGGACTCTCCTAAAATTTCGCTGAAAAGTTTTTTCTTCTGAACGTTTGGATTCCAGCATCTTCGTGTTCTTCACGATAGCACAAACCAAAACAAGAACAGTGAGCACCTGAGTCTCGCAGCCGATTTGTACCAGGGAAATAGCAAACATTACACTTACTTGTTCCCTCCTTCCTCGCTAATTTTATTACCGAACATCTTCATCTTCCCCGCAAACAAGCCTCGCTGGGCACGTTTGAAAAGGTGGATTGCGTGTTTCCCCGACATTTCGTTTCAGCAAGTTTCGCGTAAAACTCAACCTTAATTTTCGAGGACACTGCCGTGTCTTTGAAGCCGATACTTTCGCTCGACTGTGTAAAGATGTGACAGGCGTGAGTAAAATATTCGAAGATATACCCTTTGTTTTGAGGAATTCGAATATGATGCTTCTCAAGTTCTCATCAGTAGAAGTGGTGATGATGCAGACGAGAGGCGTCTCTCTTGCCGTGTGGTCTCTCGCTCTCGTCTCACGTCTGTCGAGTGTGGACTGTTGATGTTGCGTGTTCGCTGTTCGGTGTTGCCTGGCCAACTCGAACTGCAACAAGCAACGCTCTACAGTACTGTACAGTACAAGTATAGAACATCAACTCTATCTCTATGACGTGCCACATTTCCAGAATTTTCCTCTACCTCCCCACCCCTCGCCGCGACTCACGCGTGCAGTCAAGGCAGTGGGCGACTAACCCATCTGCACCCCCCCAGTGGCCCCCCCTGCACGCACCCACCTCCACATAGAGTAGGGGCATATCGTACCTCAAGCCATCACCATCTCACTCCCACTTGCTCCCACCAAGCCACCTGTGTAAGGCCCTGCTGCCCCCTGTCAGCCCCACTCGCCCGTACGACAGCTTATTAATCACCGCGATCTGTGATAATATTTTTAGCATTCCTCCAAGCCCCCAGCGGCCACCGTCGACATGTAAAATCCCTTATTCCATGTTCGGTCGACGTGCGTGGGATGCACACCACCGCATCCCACCACTCACTACGCCGCCCACTGCACGCACAACAGAGGGGAATGGGTCACCCCCCCCCAGGTGGGGGGTTGCACGTCATAGAGATATACGGCACCCCCCATATCGGTGTTCCTGACCCCATGAGCACTTCAGAGCAACCCCATTGGGTTCACGCAACTCATATTTAACCTCATTTGCACACCTTCCTGGATTGCACCATATCTCTATGACGTGCCACATTTCCAGAATTTTCCTCTACCTCCCCACCCCTAGCCGCGACTCACGCGTGCAGTCAAGGCAGTGGGCGACTAACCCATCTGCACCCCCCCAGTGGCCCCCCCTGCACGCACCCACCTCCACATAGAGTAGGGGCATATCGTACCTCAAGCCATCACCATTTCACTCCCACTTGCTCCCACCAAGCCACCTGTGTAAGGCCCTGCTGCCTCATGGAGAGACTGACTTTCGCCCCCCCATAAATTGGGGGTGACTGTCTCTTCCTGTGTCACCCCTCGCCGTGTAGTGTCACTTGCATCTTGCCAGCCTGTCTGTCTGTCCCTCAGATAGACAATAAAACACTATCCGGTATTTTATTATCTACCTTAGCACACTACCGGAAGCCCGAACGTAGTCCGTTTCTGTCAGGGTCATGACCGATGACATATGTGTCATACATGTTATACGTGTCATACCTGTCAGACATGTCATACCATGTCATGTCATATATTATTATGACAGTCGGTCGTGTCATATATTATTATGACAGTCGACAGTATGGTCGATCATGACTGTACATGTCGAGTCGCGTCATATATTAATATGACAGTCGTCAGTACGGTCGACGATGACTGTACATGTCGCCAGATGATAATGTCATATCATCAGGCATCCCTGTCATCGAGAGTTCGTATGTCGAACTCGAAGATGGCAAAGCAAAGATACATCTTGAATACAAACAAGAACCATCTTGGCTTTCAGCATGCGCGGAACTCGCATGCGCAGCATGAACGAACTAGTCGTTATTACCATCGTTCAACCTACGTCTCGGGTTCACAACCCAATGGCGGTACCATCTAAGATGATGGGAGACGTATGGTACAAAAGTGAGGAAGCGTTGTGCTTCAGCAGATCTTCTTACAGAGACTGCACTCACAAACCCGCTCATACGTACACTTGCATTGCTGTCCAACTTTGCAGTGTTTATTTGTATACTGATAATATATTCACGGCGCCTGTTTATCTCGCCGTATCAGATGGTATTCTAAAAGAAACTCGTCAAGGCACGATACTCGAGAACTCAAGTGGGTGCAACGATAGACGTAGCATATTTCATATTGTTCGCAGGTTTGCAGGTGGGCGCATAAGCGACAGCGCTCGCAGTAATATTGAATATCTGCAGCTCGAATAATATACGCTCGCATATCGACAGCGCAGAGATTGCGCGAGGAGATTTTTCGCAGCGCACACGCAGAAACAGCTGATCGCACATATACGCGATAAGGTGTGCACATGTCATACATCGGCGCAGCAATGAAACGTATTCGCATAAATGGTTCGCAAATGTATGCATGTTCGCAGATGCGATAAATCAGCGGCGAAATCGTTTTCGCGCGGAAAATCATCAGCGCAGTATCACGATTTTCATAATTGCACTAATTTGCAGAAGGCAGCATGCGCGATGGTCGCATATTTTTACAGAAGTGAATCGCCGCATGCGCGCGCTTGTATGAATCACGTTCGAAAACTGTCCAGAATGATATATTACATAGTGGTCATCGACAGAATTTTGATTTGTATACATGTCAGCGCTCGTATCATGCGCTGATGAATGGCGACGACAATACATGCTTTTCATCAGCAGCGCGCTCGCATTCGTATGCGACGTACATCAGCGATTTTTGCAAATAATTCATTCGCACTGTTTACAATAACCAGCGCGTACAATGATTTTTAGCCTGTCAGCACGATATGCATTTTCCATGATTTCATCAGATGCGACGAACGCTCGATTTTAGCGCGTACGATTCCTGATGTGTCTACATGCAGTGAGAAGCACATATGTGTACGCGCGTCGAAATCATATGCAGAATGATTGTATACATGCAGGAATGCTGTGGACACATGATCGTTATGCTGTGGATACATTACCACTATGCTGCTGTGAATGTACTATCATCATACTGCAGCAAATTCCAAAATGTACTGATGACTGCACAAATATTCTTAATCATCAGCATTCATGCTCATCAGAAATATAATAATGTGTGCACAATATGTGAATGTGGATCATTGTCTAAGTTGGGCACACCATTGTCTAAGTTGGGCACACCATTGTCTAAGTTGGGCACACCATTCACTTGCAGCAATCATCAATATGCAGTACATGCATTATTATACCATGTATACATCTTATGCTGAATGATTGCAACATTGTGAATTGTACATGCTTTACTATACTGTACAGCTTGATCACGATACCAGCTGTAGTACATAGTGCATAAGCATATTGCAGTGCATGCTAGTCTATATTCGAATCCATGTAGCAAAGGGTGCCTGAAAGTAGTCTTAACACCATAATTAGTTTGTCATGTCCTGGTGGAGCCGAGATGCTCTCCAGATCACATGTACATTCTATGGTGGATTACTGGATGGAATGCTCACCTGAGCTTCATGTAAAATCTATCCAGCAACTCATTTTGTAATGAGATTAGCATGAAATTACAATGATCCCTAAACTTGATATATCATGTTAGATGTAATCGGTACATGGTATGCTGACTGTCTTGCATGATAAATTGTCTAGGATATTGTGATACCCAGAACATATCCTGCAAAGTGTGTACAAGTAAACACACACACACACTGGCATAAGTACTAATCAGCAGTACTACACACTGCACATACACTAGCATTCATTATACATGTTGAGATTCACTGACTCAGAGTGAATAGATCAACTATATTGTATATGGTAATATGGATACCACTTTCCAAACACATGTGCGTGGAAAGTGGCAATGATGGCGATACATAAGGGAACAGGATAAGACAACATGCTGAAGGGCTGGATGGAGTTATCTCCAGACCCGAAGGCAAAATACTGCACCCATAAAACAGCTGGTAACTGTTGGGTGCAGTCCACTCGTCTCATCCCACATATCATCGCTGGAGCAACTACAACAACTACGTTGCATATTGACAGTTGAATCAGACTTGATCAGATCAATTGCATGCAACACACAGATCAGTATTTACATGATATCTGACAATAGTGTTAAGGACAACACATACATATAAATGTGTTGTGTCAAGTTGCTGTGATTATATCCAGCAAAGTCCAGATTTGTTCTAAATAAGATATATCACTTTGATAAATCTTAAGAGCACAGACCTATGCTCAGAACAAATCATAGGTTGACAAATATCACTGAAGTGGATGTTCCTGAATGGATGTTCCACTTAAGTTGATAAATCTATACATAATCAGAAAAGTACATTTGCTGTGCATGGGTTTGAATCAGTAAAACCCAGAATGCTGTCAACCATAAATGTTGATATACAGCACAACTCACTTATTTGCTATGAAATTTGTCATGTGCAAACGTGAAGTTCCTTCCAGTGATTCTGTACTTTACATTCCACATATACACTGAGATATGTCACCGAGGCAATATTTTAGATAGCTGAAAAAGCTGTAAAATGGGTAAAAATGCTCCACGCATGATTTCAAAATGAAAAATGTGTGCCCATTTTATTTAAAATTATGATTTTATACCTATTGAGGTATCAGGAAATCATAATGACACATGTCATATCTCGTGTAACGCCCTAGATATTGGGTGTGGAATATGTAGGGGTATACATATTGCTGTAACAATAAATCGCTCAAAATGCTGTACGTAAAACACATTTTGAAAATTTCGGATTGATTTTTTTGCTAAAATGAATATTTACCTATCAAATAACAATCCCTGATTTATGCAGCATGTGTAACGCCCTGTAACACCCTAAAAATTAAATGTGTGTAACAGGGGTGTAACGTACCTCCTGAAAACCACCTTACATTCATGTAGGTATTAAATGCAGTTTTGCTTAAAAAATCTTTGCAAAAACATTATGCTGCTTATTTTTTTACCTATATTAGGGTTACTGATACCATGTAACACCCTAATCACATTATTGGGTATAAGGGCCACTGTAACCATATATGCCCTAAAGTGCCACTATAATTTCGACAAACTTCGTGTTTGGCATTAAAATATCATGCTGTTTTCGAAACAGACATGATTATATATCGGGCAACAACCCAAGAACTGTTGGACAACAACCCTAAAATTAATGAGCTGCTTCCTGTAAGCTATATGCTATGGAATATATAAGCAACTGACTGCCTATGTGTTTACACTTCCTCAAGGGGGGAAGATGGATAGGATTACACACATATCCATTTTTTATTCCGATCTAAGTGATAGAAATTTTATAGTCATAAAACAAGTCACAATTCTATCAAATTGAAATGACACATTCATCATTCATACTTCTTTATCATAACAAGTCTCTGAATAGTGTTGCCCAAAAATAAAATGGGCACCATTGAGATAAGTGATCATGTGCTGAAGAATATACACATATCACTAGGCAATGCCATGTTCTATTCATAATGAAATGACATGTCAGCCATCCATCAACTACGAAAATACAACTCGTAGTAAGTTGTTGTCATTACGGACACTTCTTGATTGACTCTCCATTAGCTTCGATACCAAAGTTAACTTCGGTACCATCACTGATTTCTTTGTTCATCATGACAATCATTATCCAAAACCATTGTCTAAGTTGGGTACACTATAGTGACCCTGAACTGACAATGTATGTGGGCTGCAACCCAACGACTGCATTTGACATCATCTGGCATTTGCCACATTCAAAATCGTCAGGCATATTGCCAATGTGACATAGAGAGTATCAATGTTAAAATTGACATTGTTACCTCTAAAGCATTCGATGAGTAATCTCAATCTGATTCTCTATCAAACCATTTTTCACATCACATAATGATTGAATAACATCCTCCATCACCATCTGATTGGTTTGATACATCTCTTTTTCAACAAGGGGGAGGAAGAGTATAGATTTATTCATTTTTCATACAGCTGCCACATATTGATTTACATCACGTTGTGATTTTGCTTGGAAAATTAAAAATCTTATCAAAAGTTCCAGCATCTGTGTATAGCAGCCATTAAGTTGATGACACGGTACATCATGCCGATTGAAACATCAAATGAAGTCTTATTTGACTTACTAACACATGAAGTTCATTATGAGGAAATCATAGATGCATATTTCTCTGGCTCTATCATATTATATGAAGGGCACTGACATAGAGAACGAGGGTTTTTCAAATGTGAATAAGCTATATTGTAAGCTTACGACCATCACTTTGACGTCAACAGCCTGAGATGCTGATTGTCGAAATTCAAGAGTTGAAGGATTCGATGAATCAACCTTGATACATGTGTTTTGATTGATAAATTGTTGATCCATGGTTTCTCCCCAAATCTAGAGAAGCTGGCACACAAGTTGTTGCCAATGTCTTAAGGAAAGCATCTGAGCAAAGGATTGCCAGTTGTGCCATCAGGCATCGAATTCCATAACAACAAAGCCGAGTGAGTAAATCCGCCACTCTAGCTATTTGCCGTCATTCCTTCCAGGTTCATGACAAGAGACAATTCATCAAAGTCATACACCAATGCATAAGTCACATGCATGGTTGCACAGTTTGTATCCGAATGCCATTCCATCAAGGTTAAGCATCTTGACAGTAACTCTGGCCAACCAAAAGCCTTCCTGTCTTCGGATATCTTGAGCATTCTCATTTCCAGCTCCATTATGGACTAGGAAGCATCATGACTGTGCCTCGCCAGGACGCTAATCCTCAAAGCCGCACACTTGAGGCGAGCCTTATGAGACAGTGACCTTTGGCTTGTGGGGCGTCAACCCCTTATCAAATCCTGAACACTTGTTAACACCTAGATAAATTTATCATGATGCAACTTAAGTGGGATTATAAGTTCCACATAATCATATTGTCTACGTATGCTGAAGGCATAACTGCCGCATATGATCACAATAGGTCGCAGCTTCTATAACATTGTGGGTTCTGAGTCAAAAGCTGATAGCCGATGACTTTTTCCAATAATTGCCGACCAAATAATAATCAGGCCGTGGAAACATGTACCCAAGAGGTTTTCGTCCATCGGTCACATATATATATCAGGGCTGCATCCCAAGAACTGCAGGGCTGCATCCCAAGAACTGCAGGGCTGCATCCCAAAGACTGCGATGCACCTTCGGTGCAATGGGCTGCAACCCGAGAACTGCAGGGTTATATCCCTAAGATTTTTTACCCTGCATCAAATTGATATGACAGGAGCAGGAATTGATCCTTCCTTGCTAAGGTGTAGTGAGCCTTGTATAAATCATACCCTTACACAGATACGCATATGCGGGTACCAATATCTGTGAAAAACTGCTAATGCTACTTTTGCCAAAGCCGTGGTTTGTCATCGGATTCTTGGCCAGTCATCCGAAGCTACCGGAGATATCGACTGAGGTAGACGGAGTTGTGATCCTAAGTTGTGCTTGACAAACATAACTAAAGAAATTTCACATTAGTACGTGGCGAATCCATTCTCACTCATCGCGATAGATGTTCGTCAAAGCGCGCGTACCGGACCAAATATTGAGGAGTTGAGCAGACCGGGTAAAGGATTATAAGTCCAATCCCGTTAAGCAGGGCCACTCCGTTTGCATTAAAAACAAGCCCCAAAATCGGGCTCCCCGTTGCCGCCTATGATCCTCCAAAGTAGCTTAAGGAGGGGAGGAAGGGTTGGGTGCACTATATATAACTGTGGAAACATGTACCCAAGGGTTTTCGTGGATCAGTCATATATATAAGGCCGAGAATCGTGCGATTATAAATCGTTAAATCGTGGGATCATCGTTCGCAAAGAACGACGGCTAGCGCAAATAATCCGTAACGTAGACTTCGGATGCTTTGAATCGTCACTCTGACGCACGATACGTATGGATCAATCAGTAATCCAACGTCAATCTGCATCACGAAACGCAATTCATTGAACCTTGAAACGTCACTCTGAAATACGATACGATTTCAGAAAGGTGGGCTACATCCTAAGAACTGTAAGGTGAGGGACTAAAGTGGACTCAGTTCCCCCCAATAACCTAAAAACACCATGAGGGACGCCTCAAATCGGTGTAAGAAGACTGGTACCAGCAAGAAGCGACAACAACAAAGACATCATAGACATATACAAAGGTATGCCCGTTGTGAGGTCACAACTCTTTTAAGAGGGGAGATCTGTCAGGGTCATGACCGATGACATATGTGTCATACATGTTATACGTGTCATACCTGTCAGACATGTCATACCATGTCATGCCATATATTATTATGACAGTCGCTCGTGTCATATATTATTATGACAGTCGACAGTATGGTCGATCATGACTGTACATGTCGAGTCGCGTCATATATTAATATGACAGTCGTCAGTATGGTCGACGATGACTGTACATGTCGCCAGATGATAATGTCATATCATCAGGCATCCCTGTCATCGAGAGTTCGTATGTCGAACTCGAAGATGGCAAAGCAAAGATACATCTTGAATACAAACAAGAACCATCTTGGCTTTCAGCATGCGCGGAACTCGCATGCGCAGCATGAACGAACTAGTCGTTATTACCATGTTCAACCTACGTCTCGGGTTCACAACCCAGTGGCGGTACCATCTAAGATGATGGGAGACGTATGGTACAAAAGTGAGGAAGCGTTGTGCTTCAGCAGATCTTCTTAATGATCGAAGTCGTCAATTTTGAATCGTGGATGCATTATATTCATACGTGCGAAGGTTTCCTAGTCAAGTGGAGCGTATGTGCATGATATATCATGTCATAACTCACACAACTCTAAGTAACGAAGAAGTTATGACGTTTTGGGTTTCAACAAGGAGACCCTAATTTTGGGGGCTATTTCGTTACTCCAGCTTGCGCATACCCACGAGAAGAAAACGGCACGGCGAGCTCAATGTGTGATGGAAGTAGCACTATGGTGTGCAAAACATCAAAGTAGATATCAATTGATTTTTTGAGACCTTAATGTGCTCGGAACTTCGCTCCATGTGATCACAATGAGGGATGCGGTACTATGGAACTCGAAAATTTATGAGTGAACAATATCCCAAAAATCAGTTTTTTGTCACATGCGGCGATAGTTGCCATGGTTATGGCAGGATATCGGCATCCCCATGGGGTAATGCATGTTGCACACATCGAATACAACCCAATGACGAGTCCTATCACCCTATACGAATATATATGGCCATCTACCGAGCGAAAACTACCTTCGTAGTCAAAGTACTTGTGAAAGTACTCTCGAAATTAATTAATTTACGGGTGGTGAAGAGCATCAAAGCACACCCCATGCAAACGGATGAAATTGCGGTTTGGGATGAAACTAGCATGAAAAATCATTCAAATGGGTCCCAAATGATTTTTCTAAGGTGTCATTTGACCGGTATAGCTGATTCTAATGGTCAATATGTCACTTTTGCAAAAGTACTTGTGATAGTACTGGGGCGCCGGGCAGTAGCCATTCTTTGAGAACTTTGCCTGTAGAGACATCATTTCAGAACTTTCCCGTGGCCATGATGTCGGTGAATGATTATGATGAAAACTTCGTTTCAGATAGCGATTTTTCGTTGCTATGCTCCCTATAGAGAATGTTCTCCGCCGATCTGCGGATCTGACATGCATGCGGGTGGTAAGATCGACGGTAATTGAGATCAGGTTTTAATTTTTCCGGGAGCAAATTTTGATTGTTTCCGGAACAATTAACTTTTGATTTTCCCCGTAACAGTAAATTTTGGCTACGGACACGCATATTTAGGGTTTAGTGAGAGTTTATGGGGTTTATCCACTAGCCAGGCACCCTAAAAACCTGATACTAAACCCTACATATGCTTTCCCGTAGCCAAAATTCATTGTCACGGGGAAATCTAACCGGTAATTTATCATGGTATTACCGTGCTACATAATCGGAAAGGTAGTCATGATCCGAAGTCGCGAAATAAAGTAAGCAGTAGACGAACGTGCAATAGTTAGTAGTAACAAACGACAAAGACGACGAGTCTCCATTGTATTCTGCTGTAAAAACGAAAAAGCCCTTAACTCAAAACTGTAAAAAACTGCAACACGCTGGAACCCGCGCTGGAACGCTGTTGAACGTCGCTCTGGAACGCTCTGGTGCGCAACGCAGCCCCACGCGTGGTGTAACGAAATTTCGCTATTTTCTTTTTTCACACACGGGCTGATGACCGAAATCAGAAATTACAAATCTGATAGCCGAAATCAGAAATTGCAAATCACGAATTCGACATCTGTTGACATCTTGATGATCTGGTTTCGTATTTAGGGTTTTAGCGTATTTTCGTATTTAGCGCTAACCATGGTTTTGGAACCATCGCTTTTAACCCATGAACTTTTCATGAGTGACCCACGGGAATAGTCCCTCAATGAAGGAAGGTATGATCGGCACCAGATCTTCGAGCTTCCGAGGGTTGATTACGGAAGTGGGGTCACCCACCCCTCTCCTCGTGGGACTTGCATTTTACTCTGGGGCTAAGCATCCCCCTCCATGGGACTTGCATTTCACCTCTTGGGCGTACTGAGCCCGCGCGCCCGCGCCCTGTGGTATATCGCGCCGAACCGCATAGCGCGCACACTACCACCGGTCGCGCACGTGGGGCGGAGGGTGCGTGGAGTGCCCCAACACGACACCACCATCATAAGCGCGGTGTGGTCTGTAGTCACGGCAAGCGGGGGTTGCGAGATACGGGTGCTCCACGCTATCGCCTTACATGTGTTCCCCCCCAACTTTTCGTTGAATTGTGGGGTGTGCCGGGTCAAGGGCGTGTGCCCTCCCCTCCCTAAGCGCTTGCATTCTGCCTCTAGGGAGTACGGACCCCATCTACAGAGGGGGAATGATCCGAACCCTTAAAATTTTCATTTCAGTTCTTTTTCTGTCATCTTTTCTCAGGAAATTCTGCATCACCACCGCCATCGGAAATTTGTCGCCATCGGGGCATTTTTTGAAAATGGCCGACGACGGCGACAAATGTTCTTGTTTCATAGAAGAAGCAGGTGAAGTTGTGTCGCCATGCTGTACAGGCACACTGACCCATGGCGACAAATTTTCACGTGCTTCTTCTATGGAGCAAGAAAATGTGTCGCCAGTACGTGTATGGCGACAAATTTTCAAACTCTCTCATTTTGTCGCCATAACGACAAATTTTCCCTTTTCATGGCGACAAATTTCCCTCCGTGAGACTTTTTGTCGTGGCGACAAAATTCCCCTCATGGCGACCAAAAAGCCCCGCGTGGCGACAAATTTTCCACGTTACCACCCAGTCTCTCAGATCTAGCAGGGCTACAGTGGCAGCTGAAAAGGTCAGTTTTCGGGTCTTTCAGGAGCACGTGGAGCATGGCATACGGCTTCCAGCGCTCACCGCTATATTCTGGACCCTGCGGAGACTGGCCTTTCGTTGACTGGAGCCTTAGGCAACTAGACTTGTAGTGCATCACAAAGTGGGCTGGCTGGTGCTAAGCTGGGAAAATCACATTTTAAACACGTTGTTTCTTTCTGCCTGTAAGCTAAAAACAAACTTTTCTAATCGGTTTATTTCTGATCATTTCAGCAATTAAAGTCAACAATGCAGACACGGTAATGCTCACCACAATGTTTAACATGAAGTGAAAGCCGTTCTACTGTGTCTTGCTCTGTTGGGCGCATGGCAACGATATTGTCGATTAGTGCATCCACCGCCTAACATTGGCCAAGTTGTTCCAAGCCATTGCTTGACACCCAATCGCTATCGCACCGAAATGCTGTCGCTTCACGACTATCCAACAGGAGGAACTGATTTGTCGCTGTGCAGGGGATCCTGTTTGTATTTCTTATTTCATTTCCGACGCCACACGCATTTGAAGAAGCATAGCAGGTCTAACTGTCCTCTAACTCCTTGGTCGGCTACAAGAAGCTTAAAATTCGATCCAGACGATGCCTGCTAAAACTAATCCACACATTAAATCACCCGTTGGGCGCTCAAGTGAAGTTTGAATTAAGGTCACAGGCAGTTTGGAAACTGCAACTAAGCTCTCCCAAGTGTTCATCACTACACACACTGCAACTTTAATCAAAGTGAGCGTCAGCGCTATTCGTGTAGAAATCTAGATATTCCAAGAAATCAGCTTTGACAAAACATCGAGTGGCGCTTCCATATTCCACTGATGTAAGAGCAACTTCACATATTTCACCTAGTACTCAACGAAATGCATTTGGTACTGAGCACACAGATTTGTTAGCATTGCCTCATTACTCCACCATGAGTGCAGGCTTGAACGAGTTTTTCAGCATCTGCTCCTTTTTCAATTTTGCCTCCTGTGCACAAAAAGGGCAGATTTTATTATGCTCCAAGGCAGATGGATATCTTTGAGCATGAATCCTAAGTAAGTCTTCCAGATGGCATTTTACATACTACTCGGTACGGGGCCCGCCGACAACAGCCAGCCCACCATCATCCCAATGGAAGCGAGAAGCATTCAGGAACTTTACAGCTGCACTCAATGAGAAACAAATCTACCCGAACAGGGGCGGGGCCATGACAGGATACCACCGGTGCACATAAATCCTAGTCAAAGCAGACAGTGTGGGGTAGCTGGGAGCTCATCCAGCTTTGCAATGCAGGTCCGTTGAAGAAATATTCCATTCCGGTGCTCAAGCCCAGGCGAGGCTAAATTAAATGGATCACAGGGGGAACCTAACTGCAGTGCACATCAACACTCAGATTTCATCTACTTATCCAAGAAATGCCAACCACCGTCGGCACGGACATCCAATGGGAAAAGACGAACTACATGCGGGCGCCAAAGTGCTCCCCGCAAAGTTCAAGGGACGACACAGAATGTGGATCTCACCACCCTCTACCTCTCATTGTATTTCACATACCAACACCCTGGTTATGCAGAGGAAGCGAATTCTGATCGCATGCGACCCGAGTGGCAAAAGGAGCGTGCACAGCGAACACGTGAGCTCGCCCTCATCCCGCCGGGCGAAGGCTGCATGTGAGAGGCCGCAACAAGGAGCCCCTGCACCGACACACTTGAGCCGATTCCTTGCAGCCGTGCTCAGGGACAGATGGACTCTGCCTGGGGAGGGGACGGAGGGCTTTTGTGCCTCTCTTGCATGGGCGACCTGGAAGTGTCCATCAGGAGCACCATTCCGGTCGAGGAGAGAGCACCGGAGGACAGGCTGGCGGGAAGGGAAGGGCGAGTGCAGGAAGAGCGGAAGGGAGCACAGAACACCACCTACCCCCCAAAAGCGGCCAGCCCTGTTCACAACGAGGTCCCAATACCTCGGAACCCGGAAGTGTCCTTGACCCAGGAGGCACCGCAAAAGTGATGGGGCAAAAGGCGGACCGACTGTGCCATTCTCCCGGAGAGGTATAGTTCCCACCGAAAAAGTACGACAGGATTTACAGCGGTGCTAACCGAGCACAGGGGCACCACTGGGACAGGTGCAGCGCGGACGAGTGCAGCGACACAAGTACACACGTGAGCGGCAGACGGGTTCCCGCATGCAGGCGAGAAGGGCGAGCCTGAAGGCGGAGACGAGAGGAGAGAGGTGGCGCACCAGGCGTTCCTTCATGGTGAGAGTGGATAGGTTTCTCTTGTACACCTTCGACTCTGCTTCCTGCTTGTGCATCTCGCTCATGTTGTGATAGAACACCATGTTGTCCGTCTCAAGGCTCTGGTAGTAGCTCTTGAACAGCGCCTCCTGGGTCGCCGCTAAACTGTTTGCCAGCGACTCGGACTTCTCGATGCCGGACGCCAGGCGGTCACGGTCAGGTGCAGTGGGCCGCATTCCTTCCTTCTTGAAATCCTCCTCGATGTCCAGCCACACCTCGCCCTGCTTGAACTTGATGAACTTCTCAATCTGTTCACACCCGGCACCAGAAGCATACCATCGTGAGAGATGACAGGCGCCTGCCTACCGGCACCAGAAGCACACCATCGTGAGAGATGACAGGCGCCTGCCTACCGGCACCAGAAGCACACCATCGTGAGAGATGACAGGCGCCTGCCTACCGGCGCCAGAAGCACACCATCGTGAGAGATGGCAGGCGCCTGCCTACAAGCGCCAGAAGCACACCATCGTGAGAGATGGCAGGCGCCTGCCTACCGGCACCAGAAGCACACCATCGTGAGAGATGACAGGCGCCTGCCTACCGGCACCAGAAGCACACCATCGTGAGAGATGACAGGTGCCTGCCTACCAGCACCAGAAGCACACCATCATGAGAGATGGCAGGCGCCTGCCTACCAGCGCCAGAAGCACACCATCGTGAGAGATGACAGGCGCCTGCCTACCGGCGCCAGAAGCACACCATCGTGAGAGATGGCAGGCGCCTGCCTACCGGCACCAGAAGCACACCATCGTGAGAGATGACAGGCGCCTGCCTACCGTACGGCAATTTGTCTCCAATTTTAAGACTGTATTTGTAGTGTAACTGACTGACAAGCCGATATAATCGCACACCATATCTGAGGATTGTGAGCTTCTGTGATTGCCTCAAATCGCCTTCTTGCCGTTCAGATCGACGAGTTCACCAGTCGTCAAAAGTGCCGCCTTATCTTGCAGTGCATGCCATTTTCGCGCACCGCGCGGCATGCGCCGGATACGGCGACATACAATACCCACCAATTAGGACCTTACACGTCGACGTACGGTGTCCGAATTCCCCCGGAGGCCACCGACACGTAGGACTGCGGGGTCACCGGCTGAGCGGATGATGCCGCGGCCTCTGAAAATCAGTGAAAAACAACATCATGGGAAATTCGGACACCGTAGGTAGTTTTAAAAAGGCATATATAGAGGACTTATGTATGCCTTTGACCCTCCTGCGGTGTCCGGACATGCGCTTTCCAGCATCCGGTAGGGTAGGATGCCGCCATCGGGTTTGGGTTTGCGGAGAGCGCTGAAATCTGCAGCCATTCGCGTTTCACCCGGTTGAACTTATCTGGAACTTATCGTATGCCTTGCACTATGCTTGCTTAACAGGCGTTAAGCAAGCACGGTACTATGGTTGCGTCAAGGAATGTATACCATTCCTTGAGCACCGGCATTCCGGGGAGTCGCCTAGGTCACGTAGATTGTTCATCCACTCAAGTGAAATGAACAAACCTGGCAACCTATAAACTTTTTTATTGTGCGTGACACAAGCTACTTGAATACAGGTTTGTGGTTACGTTTGTTCGTGCGGGCGCGTTGTAGTGCGGATGGCTAACCTCACGTGATCATCTTTGCGCAAGGGAGGCGAAGCTGATCACGTGCAGTTGGACATGAGTTCGCATTTGAGGAGTGTATGCATATATGCACTGTGATATGCTGTATGGTATGTCGTGCAATAATATATGATAAAAAAAACACCGCTGCTGCTGACCCGGGTGAACAGCAGCGGTGTATTTTGAAGTGAACGAAAGTCGAAAGTGATTCAGAAACAGTTTCAAACTGTCTCGAGCTTCCCAACACCGATTTATCTGCGTCCGATGACTGTGTACATGTAATTGTACCGTCAGATCGAAAATAATTTTATACACAGTGTCTGGCGTAATTTTCGAGTGATCGTCGTCATCGAAAATGCACTTTTGATTAGGTCATGAAATTGCTGTATACCGGCACCAGAAGCACACCATCGTGAGAGATGACAGGCGCCTGCCTACCGGCGCCAGAAGCACACCATCGTGAGAGATGGCAGGCGCCTGCCTACAAGCGCCAGAAGCACACCATCGTGAGAGATGGCAGGCGCCTGCCTACCGGCACCAGAAGCACACCATCGTGAGAGATGACAGGCGCCTGCCTACCGGCACCAGAAGCACACCATCGTGAGAGATGACAGGCGCCTGCCTACCGGCGCCAGAAGCACACCATCGTGAGAGATGGCAGGCGCCTGCCTACAAGCGCCAGAAGCACACCATCGTGAGAGATGGCAGGCGCCTGCCTACCGGCACCAGAAGCACACCATCGTGAGAGATGGCAGGCGCCTGCCTACCGGCACCAGAAGCATACCATCGTGAGAGATGGCAGGTGCCTGCCTACCAGCACCAGAAGCACACCATCATGAGAGATGGCAGGCGCCTGCCTACCAGCGCCAGAAGCACACCATCGTGAGAGATGACAGGCGCCTGCCTACCGGCGCCAGAAGCACACCATCGTGAGAGATGGCAGGCGCCTGCCTACCGGCACCAGAAGCACACCATCGTGAGAGATGACAGGCGCCTGCCTACCAGTGATGCGGACAGGCCGGGGGTGGTTGGGGGTGTGCCCTGCTTGAATGCCAATGAAGGGCAACCCTGCTGAGCAGAGGCGCTTGGTGCCCCCCCCCTCTGAGTGGTTCACAGGTTGCTATGAGGTGCTAGAGTGCTCTGCCGGTCTTCAGCCGTGCCCATACCGTGGTGAGCGTCGCCTTGTCTTTCATGGAGAGGTAGTCCAGCGTCTTGAAGCCGAGGTTCTGAAAGACGGAGTAGATCTTTGCCATGATGCAGTCGCCCGTCACCACTTGCTTCAGCTTCTCCATTAGATTCCTCTTCTCGGGAGACTGGCTCACTCCCCCTCCCGTGCTTCGTCAGCAAATCCGCGCTGTCCGACGTAAAGCTCCTGGAACATCTGTGCCATCCAACGAAGCTCCTGGAATGCTCTGCCACACTTGGCCAGGCAAGCTACCTAACTGCCCACCTACCTGCCTGCGAGCCAAGAATGTACCACTGCCTGTATTGGGGGAGCACGAGCCTAAGACATTTGGATGCCATCAGTCACAGAGGCAGAGAGAGGGGCATACCTGAAATGTGTACGCTGTTCCCAGATTCGGGATCCACTCGGTGCGCTCCCCGGAGCCCGTCATGGGGCGGGTGGGATTAGCAATGATGCCGCTCTTGTCACACACTGCACGCGCCCGCATGCACACCTTGGCATCTCACTACATCTGTGTGCACTCCCACCGACAGGAGCTGAGTATCACCCACCTTGCCGCCATGGTAAGCTTTGCCTTTGTGTTAAAGCGAGCTTGCTGCAACCCCTAACGTCGCAGCAAGCTCAACTTGCCCCGCGGTGCTATTTGTCGCTGGGAGGACAGGATAGACAAAGCAGAGCCGCGGCAGGGGCGAGCGCACCCACGGGGAGCGTTTAGGAGGATGTGGGGGAGGCACAGGTGCGGGTACGGGGTGCGGGACTAAACAGTGTTGGCCAAAACGGAGGGGTGAGGAAGTCCACAGGGGGGCGTCAGAAGCAAACATAGGTAAGCGGACTCACTGTGACGAGCGTTCTCCTCGAGCCGCCAGATGCCGAGCAGCAGCTGCGCGGCGTTGATCGAAGGGTTCAAAGTGCTCTTCCACTCATGCACGAACAAGTGCGACTGACACAAACGCACGGCACCCACCTCGTCTATTAGCGTCGTGGACCCTAGCTCGAGGCTTCTGTGGGCTCATCCCTGAGCCGCGCCAGGAGCTTCCGCCATAGTCTTAAGACCCCCGAGGACCCCTCCCCAGGCAGATCCTCGATATCACCTCCATCAATTCATGCTCAATGCGGCCTGCACTGCCCGGCTCAATGCGGCCTGCACCGCCCGGCTGCTGAGTGCTTCCCAGCAGCTAGCTGGTCGGGTGCGGCAAGGCCCATTGCATCCAGGCCTTCCAGAAGCCAGCGTGGCGCTTGTGTGCCTCTCTGGAATTGGTGGGCCTTGGGCCGGCTCTGTGCTGGCGTCTCTCACCGCTGAGCAGTGTGTTTGGGGGGTCCGAGGGATGTGCGCTTCAGATGGGCGCAGCACCTTCGGGTTCTCGAGGATGTCGGCGAGGCAGCTGAGAATGACTGGGTACAAGTGAGGATTGCACGCCTCCAAAAGGTCGATCACGGCATCCAGGCCGTCGGCAGCGAGGAATCTGGCGAGATTCCGCCGGTTGGTGACCACGCAGTACCACAGAGCCTCCATCACAGCCACCCCGAAGGCGGAGGGTAGTGTGTGGTCCACGGACTTCAGCGTGCTGGCACCCCTCCAGCATGCCGCGCACCGGTCAGCTTGCGCAGCATGCACACTGCCGGGATCCACTGAGGCAAAGTGAAGAATAGCTCGCCTCTGGACACAGTGCTAAGCGAGCGCGGGGCAGGGAGGGCCCCTTAATGCCAGGGGCGCAGATTGTGCACAGGACCAATGGCCAACCCAAAAGGTCGACTCAACTGGATTTTAGGTTTTAGCGCCAAAAAACGGAGCTCTCCGGCTGCGCGCAGCGGCGGTAGATGGACTTTTCATGACGGAAGCTCTCCGGCTGCGCGCAGCGGCGGTAGATGGACTTTTCATGACGGAAGCTCTCCGGCTGCGCGCAGCGGCGGTAGATGGACTTTTCATGACGGAAGCATCTTCGCAGCGGAGCATATCCAGGATCTGGAGAGGGAGGAGGATGGGGGGGAGTATTACATGAGGGCGGAGCGGAGGGCATTGAGGCCCCCCTCCTTGCGGAAGCGCTGGCGGTTATCCTCATGTTCCTGGCACAGGGAGGAGAGCACCGCGATGGCGTCCTGCTTCACGCACTCCGGGTTCTCCTCGTCGCAGAAGAGCTCCAGTGCCAGGCTAATTCCACCCGCCTCCCCGAGCTCCGTGCTGAATTCCTTCACCCCCGCTGAGTTCAGCAGGTGCCGCACCGCAGCCTCCGTCAGCTCCCCTGTGCCAGACCCTCCGTCCACGCCCCGCATCAACACCAACAACACGGCCCGCCCAAATTACTCCACGTCACTGCCATCGATGCATCCATGGCGCTGCGAGGCCTCCGCCCGTGATAGCCCCTACCGGCCCAAACATCGCCCATGCACACAGGAGCCGGCGGGAATCTCCACATGCCATCCACGTGGCATCTACCGCCTTGAACTGTCGCAGGTCTCTCCGCAGCTAAGGGCCTGAGGACGTCGACACCTGGCCAGTGCAGTGCCACACGGCAGCGTGGCTGCCACCGAGTCTCCCCCTGGAGCAGGCAGGCGCTTGCAGCGCAGGCAACAACTTCAGACGCCGAGAGAGTAATCGAGAGGGGTTGCAAGGGACGAGGGTGAGGCGCATGCACTCAGAGAGCGGCTGCCGGGGACTGCCAGGGGCAGGGGAGGTGTGTACTCGGAGGGCAGCTGTCAGGGCTGCGGGGGGGCTGCGGCGGCATGGGGAAGCGAGCGCACCCTGAGGGCAGCTGCGGATGAAGTTGAGCACAATCTCGTTGCCATTGCGTTGGGAGTAGGCCGTGGGGCAGCCGGGCACAATCTCGAAGAGGATCGCAAACACTTGCAGCTGCAGCTCGTGGATCTGGCTGCGCGCGTACTTGGTGATGTGCGGGCTGGACTGCCTCTCCACGTCGATGTACATGAGCAGCACGTCGAGGAATCCACCCTGTTGCATGCGGGCGGCCCGGCACGCCCTCCCCCAGGTGAGCCACAGCCAGGCACCATAGCAGGCCATGCAGGCAGGCCATGTAGACAGGCCATGTAGGCAGGCCACGCAGGCAGGCCATGTAGGCAGGCCATGCAGGCAGGCCATGCAGACAGGCCATGCAGGCAGGCCATGCAGACAGGCCATGCAGACAGGCCATGCAGGCAGGCCATGCAGGCAGGCCATGTAGCCAGGCCATGTAGCCAGGCCATGCAGGCAGGCCATGCAGGCAGGCCATGCAGGCGGGCCATGCAGGCAGGCCATGCAGACAGGCCATGCAGGCAGGCCATGCAGGCGGGCCATGCAGGCAGGCCATGTAGCCAGGCCATGCAGGCAGGCCATGCAGGCAGGCCATGCAGACAGGCCATGTAGCCAGGCCACGCAGGCAGGCCATGCAGGCAGGCCATGTAGGCAGGCCATGCAGACAGGCCATTTAGCCAGGCCATGCAGGCAGGCCATGCAGGCAGGCCATGCAGACAGGCCATGCAGGCAGGCCATGCAGACAGGCCATGCAGGCAGGCCATGCAGACAGGCCATGCAGGCAGGCCATGCAGGCGGGCCATGCAGGCAGGCCATGTAGCCAGGCCATGCAGGCAGGCCATGCAGGCAGGCCATGCAGACAGGCCATGTAGCCAGGCCACGCAGGCAGGCCATGCAGGCAGGCCATGTAGGCAGGCCATGCAGACAGGCCATTTAGCCAGGCCATGCAGGCAGGCCATGCAGGCAGGCCACGCAGACAGGCCACGCAGACAGGCCATGCAGGCAGGCCATGCAGGCAGGCCATGCAGGCAGGCCATGCAGGCGGGCCATGCAGGCAGGCCATGTAGCCAGGCCATGCATGCAGGCCATGCAGACAGGCCATGCAGACAGGCCATGTAGCCAGGCCACGCAGGCAGGCCATGCAGGCAGGCCATGTAGGCAGGCCATGCAGACAGGCCATGTAGCCAGGCCATGCAGGCAGGCCATGCAGGCAGGCCACGCAGACAGGCCATGCAGGCAGGCCATGCAGACAGGCCATGCAGGCAGGCCATGCAGGCGGGCCATGTAATGTAGCCAGGCCATGCAGGCAGGCCATGCGAACAGGCCATGCAGACAGGCCATGTAGCCAGGCCATGTGCGGGCAGGTCATGCAGGCAGGCCATGCAGGCAGTGGCATGCAGGCAGGCCACGCAGACAGGCCACGCAGACAGGCCATGCAGGCAGGCCACGCAGACAGGACATGCAGGCAGGCCATGTAATGTAGCCAGGCCATGCAGGCAGGTTGCATGGGCAGGCCATGCGGACGGAGCCATGCAGGCAGGCCATGTAGCCAGGCCATGTAGCCAGGCCACGCAGGCAGGCCATGCAGGCAGGTCATGCAGGCAGGCCATGCAGACAGGCCATTTAGGCAGGCCATGCAGGCAGGCCATGCAGGCAGGCCACGCAGACAGGCCACGCAGACAGGCCATGCAGGCAGGCCATGCAGGCAGGCCATGCAGGCAGGCCATGCAGGCGGGCCATGCAGGCAGGCCATGTAGCCAGGCCATGCATGCAGGCCATGCAGACAGGCCATGCAGACAGGCCATGTAGCCAGGCCACGCAGGCAGGCCATGCAGGCAGGCCATGTAGGCAGGCCATGCAGACAGGCCATGTAGCCAGGCCATGCAGGCAGGCCATGCAGGCAGGCCACGCAGACAGGCCATGCAGGCAGGCCATGCAGACAGGCCATGCAGGCAGGCCATGCAGGCGGGCCATGCAGGCAGGCCATGTAGCCAGGCCATGCAGGCAGGCCATGCAGGCAGGCCATGCAGACAGGCCATGTAGCCAGGCCACGCAGGCAGGCCATGCAGGCAGGCCATGTAGGCAGGCCATGCAGACAGGCCATGTAGGCAGGCCATGCAGGCAGGCGATGTAGCCAGGCCATGCAGGCAGGCCATGCAGGCAGGCCATGCAGGCAGGCCACGCAGACAGGCCACGCAGACAGGCCACGCAGACAGGCCATGCAGGCAGGCCATGCAGGCAGGCCATGCAGGCAGGCCATGCAGGCAGGCCACGCAGACAGGCCATGCAGGCAGGCCATGCAGGCAGGCCATGCAGGCAGGCCATGCAGGCGGGCCATGCAGGCAGGCCATGCAGGCGGGCCATGCAGGCAGGCCATGCAGGCAGGCCATGCAGACAGGCCATGTAGCCAGGCCATGCAGGCAGGCCATGCAGGCAGGCCATGTAGGCAGGCCATGCAGACAGGCCATTTAGGCAGGCCATGCAGGCAGGCCATGCAGGCAAGCCATGCAGGCAGGCCATGTAGCCAGGCCATGCAGGCAGGTCATGCAGGCAGGCCATGCAGGCAGGCCACGCAGACAGGCCATGCAGGCAGGCCATGTAATGTAGCCAGGCCATGCAGGCAGGCCACGCAGACAGGCCATGCAGGCAGGCCATGTAGCCAGGCCATGCAGGCAGGCCATGCAGGCAGGCCATGTAGCCAGGCCATGTAGCCAGGCCATGCAGGCAGGCCATGCAGGCAGGCCATGCAGGCAGGCCATGCAGACAGGCCTTGTAGCCAGGCCATGCAGGCAGGCCATGCAGGCAGGCCATGCAGACAGGCCATGTAGCCAGGCCATGCAGGCAGGCCATGCAGGCAGGCCACGCAGACAGGCCACGCAGACAGGCCATGCAGGCAGGCCATGCAGGCAGGCCATGCAGGCAGGCCACGCAGGCAGGCCATGCAGGCAGGCCACGCAGACAGGCCATGCAGGCAGGCCATGTAGGCAGGCCATGTAGCCAGGCCATGCAGGCAGGCCATGCAGAAGGCCTTGTAGCCAGGCCATGCAGGCAGGCCATGCAGGCAGGCCATGCAGGCAGGCCATGCAGGCAGGGTCTTGTAGCCAGGCCATGCAGGCAGGCCACGCAGACAGGCCATGCAGGCAGGCCACGCAGACAGGCCATGCAGGCAGGCCATGTAGCCAGGCCATGCAGGCAGGCCATGCAGACAGGCCTTGTAGCCAGGCCATGCAGGCAGGCCATGCAGACAGGCCATGCAGACAGGCCTTGTAGCCAGGCCATGCACGCAGGCCATGCAGGCAGGCCATGCAGACAGGCCATGCAGCCGAGCCCGAGGGTAAGGATCCCCCAAAATGACAGGAGCTGATGGAGGCGAAAAGGCCGGGAAGCGGCAGGGAAGCAGCGGGGAAGCGGCGCCGCACCTGCACCGCGTCCTCCAGGCAGACCGGGTGCACGCACAGGCGGCACACGAGCCCCCACACCAGCCTTCGAAGCTCCAAGTCTTCGCTCTCCTTGGTTTGGCAGAAAGGCTTCAGCTCGTAGTCCTTACTGGGGAATTCCGGGCTGCCCTCCACACCACCCAACCAATACACTCAGGCCCCGGGACAAGCTCGGGCGGTCCCTACGCATTCTAGCACCCAGAGATGCATGCAAAGCAAAGTCTGATCAGATTCCATATACCCGTACGGAAGGTGCACTTGGCCAGAGCAGCATGGGAGATGGGGGGGCGAGGCAGGGCACGCCTCTGGCAATGCCACCACACCGCACCTCGTGCTGGCTGCGAGGGCCATCCGCAAGAAGCCCGTCTGCTGGAGGATGAAGGCAATGGAGCCCTCCTGCGCGAGCATAGTCGCCAGGAGACACACCTCGTTGCGAAGCTCCTTGTCAGCAATCCGGTAGCCTTGCATCATCAATTCCTGCAGACGCCAGGATGGAGCCTCCCTGCCTCAGCACACGAGGAGGCACTTCTGCCCCAGGTGGCGCGCAGACCCGGAGGGCCGAAGGCAGCCCAGAGCACCCATCAGATGCTGGGAAACGACAAGCGGAGGGTCTTCCCCCGATTGTGAAGGCCAGCCCGATGGAGCGCTGGCTCACCTTGAAAACGCCGGTCAGAACGCCGCAGATCGTGCGGATGGTTGAGTCTTGCTGCAGCATCGTGTCGATTGCGTGGCGGCGTTCAAACAGATTCCACATCAGCTCCACCACCACAAACACCAGCGGGTCCTGGCGCAACACCCCCAACAGTCCAGGGGTTTCAGACCCTTGCAGCTATCTTATTGGGTGAAAGCTGTTCAGATACCGCACAGACACAGAAATGCGGCGAGGCGCAAGCTCACCAAATGCGCCGTTCACAGTCACATTGGATGCGCCCTCCGATCGTGGCAGGGCAAGAGGAACAAAGGGGCATGCAAACTGCTTTCGGTACCACAGGAGTCTGCAATGTGTACAGTGGCGCAGGGTTGTGGAAGGGGGGCAGTCTG
>LGRX02033802.1:0-52028 GCA_001247695.2 Cymbomonas tetramitiformis | reverse complement strand
CAGGCTGATGGGGGGGACAGGCGGGAAGTGCTGGCGGCGGCGTAGGAACAAAGCAAGGCTCTCAGAACTGCGTGCAGTGGCACAGGGGCCGGAGGGGAGCTGCAGGCAGCGGCGCAGCGGCGTGGGGTGGACAGGACTCACTGCAGGCGGCACTAAGCACTCAGCAGCGCGTCCGCGCAAGAGGCGGCGCCACGTCAACCTGCAGGCTCCTCGAAGTGGGCACTCAGCAGCGCGTCCGCGCAAGAGGCGGCGCCACGTCAGCCTGCAGGCTCCTCGAAGTGGGCACTCAGCAGCGCGTCCGCGCAAGAGGCGGCGCCACGTCAGCCTGCAGGCTCCTCGAAGTGGGCGCTCGCAACTACACAACTACTGCTCGGTGAGATCTCCGGTTCCGCAGCCCGGTTCGGAAGGCTGCGCATCAAGCGGAGCTCACCTTGAAGTCGAGCTCGAGGGCGAGGGCAAGCGAGTCGAGCGCTCCTGCGTCCACGATCTGCACCGCGTTTTCGGCGTTGTATGAGAAGGTAAGCAGCGCACGTGCGATGGCCAGTCGCAGCTCGGCGTTGTCGCCGCGCATCGCCGGTGTGAAGCCGTTCACCACAGTGTTTGCCACCGCGCCGCTGCGCTCCAGCAGGCGCTGGTTTGTGTGGTACTGCCGCGGAGAGGGCCCGTCTAGAATCATGTTAGTGCTCTCTGAGCCTGCGGTGCCGGGAGGCACCGGCGAGGGGTGCCCATCTGCCCACTTCACCGGCTCGGTCTCTAAGACGTCCACAACGGACGGCCGCTGCCCGTGTGCACTGGCGAAGCAGGCTAGCATCTGCCACGTCCCAACCCACAGCAACAGCATGCTTCAGCTGGACACAGGCCCCGAGAAGGGGAAGGGCGGCTCCTAGACAGGCACAGGTGCTTACTCACACGCACGGGCGCTATCAGTGTGCCCGCTCCCCATTCCACATCACCCAAGTCCAAGTCAGGCGGTGCTGCACAAACATACATCCAAGCAAAACCTCCGCAACGATGCAGGCCCTTGTTTTTAATCCTGCTGGACGGCCACACGACAAAAAAGGATACGGCCAAGCCGAAGTACAGGACGACTGAGAGGAGGTGGCCGCGGAGAGCGTGCACGAGGAGGGCTGCTGGGCGAGCCTCCCCGCGCAGGTCAACTGTGCCCATGAGATACGCGGACCGTGCCCCCCCGAAGCGCAAGTGAACGAGGGGTCATGATGAGCGTCGTCGCCAGACCTCCGCAGCGGCGATCTGTGCAGCGTGTGGCACGTTAGGGTTGAACACTTTGCTGACATTAACGACGACGCTGGAGATATTGTTGAACATCTTAAATTCATCGGTGGCGGTTCGCCGCACAAAGGGCAAGGAGAGCGTCCTGAGCACACCAAGCCACCCAGCTTGCGCGACAGGTCAGCATAAGGCGACTGAGCACACGAAGCCACCCAGCTTGCGCGACAGGTCAGCATAAGGCGACTGAGCACACCAAGCCACCCAGCTTGCGCGACAGGTCAGCATAAGGCGACTGAGCACACCAAGCCACCCAGCTTGCGCGACAGGTCAGCATAAGGCGACTGAGCTTGTTCAACGTTCCTGGTGATCTTATCTTTTGCTTTGTATAAATCCAACAATGACCCCAGATGCCAGTGGAGTCACAGCAGGTGTCAAAAGCTTCGTAACCCATGCCGCCGTTACTTTAGTTGAAATAGGGCGTATTGGGAAATTTGCCAGGAGTGAGGGCGCTGGCGCTGAGCAGAAGTGTGAGGACTGGCGCTGAGCAATGGTCGAAAATTATGTGCTTCAGGAATTCGAGTTCCGCACGGTGGAGGAGAGACGGAAATTCCCCGCGGGAAGGAAGCGCATTGTGGGTGTACGGGATATTCCACTCGGGGTGTGAAGCAGACCTCCAAAGATAAGTTTCCTAAACCAAGAAAGCTGTGCCGCAGTGGCTCTTATCTGCTCCAGACACTCAGTGTACTTTTGGCTATGCGCTTTATGTGTGTGAACAACGGCTCCTGCGCTATGCACGCGGAGTTGTAAAGATACACGCGGCGCGGAGTTGCGGAGATACAAGAATTTTGAGGGGGCCGACAACCAAAGCAAATAAAGAAGTTTGCGGCAGCATAGGAGCAGCGTGATATCCAACTCTAGACCCGAAGGTTGAGCGCGACACGCAAAGCCGTCGACGGTTTCCAAGCCCCAAAGAATGGATATCATTCCGGGTTAGTTTAGCCTGACCAGAAACTACGATGGAAAGAAGAGCGAGGGCACTTGTGTGCTCCGAATCATAGAAACGAGGCTACATTATACTTTACTCTTCCCCCGTGAGACCGACGCCAAGGAACCCCCCGCCCACTGCGAGACCGACCCCGAGGAATCCCCCGGCACTGTGAGACCGGCGACGAAGAACCTCCTTTCCAAACGTCAACTGTCAGCGATACACGTGCTCACCGTGCATTTCATGCATAAGTCGGTTGAAAGTCAACTTCACTAAAACTTCACCCAAAATCCGAGAAAACGTTCAGTATGGTTCCCCGCGAGGCGGAGTGACCACACTTGTTGCAGAACGAATAACTTTTCTCACATATGTCGAGAGAGATAATCTTTTCGCGTCGAACAGACTTTCAAAACACCGAGTAGTTGTTTGGCGACAAAATGTGGAGGAACTTACAATGAAGAAAAGATAAGAAGGCAACAAATCTTACCTGAGCAACTTGCAAAGGGAATCTCCAAAAACATCGGCCTTCCCTTCTATATTCTTCTCGAGGAGAAAGCTCAAAATT
The DNA here is from genome assembly GCA_001247695.2 of Cymbomonas tetramitiformis. NCBI lineage: Eukaryota > Viridiplantae > Chlorophyta > Pyramimonadophyceae > Pyramimonadales > Pyramimonadaceae > Cymbomonas > Cymbomonas tetramitiformis. The sequence goes on along the minus strand of LGRX02033802.1, from coordinate 49,248 downwards.
TTCTCTATATATGGCAAGTCCCGAATCGCAAAACCCCCTGAATTCACGCGGCATACACGGTCGACAACTCCGATGTGGCGGTCAAAAAGCTCACTGGAGTGGGCTCCAGTGAACAGAGCTATCAACTTTTCATAATTAATTTCTACATTTGGTGTTGTAGGTCGCCCCTCTCGACTCAGACTCAGACGGCTCCCAGACACACTCATGTTTAATCAACTAACAACGAGAGCGCGCGACACAGAGCAGGATCTTTTGTTTTCGTGATGACTTTGTTCACATCTGTACTTCTAGAGAATATCCGGACAGTGACTTTAAGTTATATGCAATTCGTCTTCAATCCGTTTTTTCCATTCATCCATTCTCTGCACAAGCATCGTACGCCCCCTTCGTTTTGCTAAGTGTGGAACGAGAGCCCGTGTGGAAGAGAGCAGAAACAGGTACTCATTGCATTTGTCGCGTGCGGTGGGTCCCATGACTTCCGTTGCTTTTTTCGGACTTGCGACTACGGTAGCACTGAGACCGACTTCCACTTTTCGCTCCCGGTCCCGCTACGAGTGAGTGACATGACAATGACATGACATGACATGACATATGACATGACATGATATGACATGACGTGACATATGACATATGACATATGACATATGCCATATGCCATATGACATGACATGACATTACATATGACATGTGACATATGACACATGACATGACATGACATATGACATGACATGACATGACAAATATTTTTATTAGGGAAAGACTATGGGCTCCGGAAGTCCGGGATGTCATGCGAGAACAGGTGTTCCGCTCGGTGAAAACAGGCTAAGCTCCATAAACAGTCCGGCCGAGTGCTTTTATCATGCATCTCGGAAACCCGGATAATACGAAATAATGACTGACAGTACAGTACTGTCAGATATATAGTCGGGTGTGTATATATCGGATAACGGAGAATAAACCCTGAGTTAACTCCCATGCTAGTATGGGTTTTATTACTTCTTTGATCGACGTACCTTTCGAACTTTGTCATACCACGGTGATCGCTGAAAGACCCTATATATCGTTGCTTATGGCTCTCATGCGGTCAATTTGACATACCCACCAAGGTCATTGGGGGTCCCTAGAGGGGTATTATGGGGCTAAGATTTAAGGAATATGCCAATTAATCTTACCCCGTTTCCGGGGTAAATACTAGCATAGGAGTTAAGGGTTTCGATATCAGAACGGTAAAAGTCTCAGATTGATAAAAGAGGTACACATAAATACTAACGGGTGTTTCCCGTCTACTGGTGACGGTCACCCAGCCTACTATAGGAAGTGACAAGTGACAGATTTGACTGTCGGTGTGTCACATCCAGCACACCACCTAGGGTGGTGACCGGAGCTAGTAGTGAACGAAGCAAACAAACTCCCTACTCAACTTCAGGAGGAAACTGTAGCACAACTGGGGGCCTGTACTCTTGGTCAGGGCGGTCCCAGGTCACAGCAAGATTGTCAGATACTGCTGTTACTTTGCCAAAACCCTAAACATAGCTCAACTTCACAGAGCTCTTCTGCACATCTAGGAGGCTACACTATAGCTAACTCCCAGGCAGGCACGGCGTGACTAATCCTAGCCACTAGTGGTCTTCGGAGCTGTCTGCCCGGCTCGGAGCAGCGTGACTGTGAAGCAGTTGCCGGCCCCCGGGGCCGGTGATGAATCATTCGTAGAAGAAATTGACGAGTTCTCGATCACGGGAGGCTGCACCGCACCGGGGTGCTGCCAAGTGCTGCCCGACGGTGGAGCCTCGTCATCTGAAGATGAAGCCGGCGACAGCGGAGGGCCGTCCACAAACAACTCGGCAGGCGGTGGCGGCCCGGGATGCCACGGCATCGGCGCCATGTAGAGTCCCTGCCGTCTCTGCTCCCGCCGTTGGCGACGAGGCGGAATAGCACATGGCATGTCACGAACCACGTCAGTCGGCGAAGCCTCCGCAGCCGGGACTGCCGAGCCAGTTGACGTAGCACCACCGACCGGTGGACCCGTGCATGTGCGCGCACCGGCACCACCGACACCGGCAACGGCGTGCGGTGCGGCGGTGGCACAAATTATAAAGAGTGCGCACACCAAGGAGGAAGTGAGGAGAGACCTCGCGAACCTCGGAATGCCGTTCCCGCAGCCGTACCGTGGCCGCGGCGGTGTCACCGAGGCATCTTCGTCGTCACCGTCGCCCGTGGCGTAAGTCGCGGGCTTGTAGTCGATCACGCGTTCCGGCCCCTCAACCGCGGAGAGCAAATTCATGCTCGGGGCCGGCTCATCGGGCACCAACGCAATCCCCGTGCTCTCAATGAAGTCGGCAAACGTGCGGGTGACAGGAGGGCAGAAGGGGTTCGGCGGACCGGTCCATTCCTCCTCGGACTCAACCGACGCGGGCGGTGAGTGTGCGGTCGGCTCCGACACCACCGGCAAGTCGGCAGTGAAGGTGTTGATGTTGAATGTGGAAGCCCCAGCCGCGTGCGCCATCTCAGAGAACTCGGCGACGGCGGACACGAGGACCTCACCGTCCTCCTCGCAGAACGAGCACGCGGAGAGATCGGTGAAGACCTCCGGCTTCCCGCCCGCAAGCATGCAGAGGGCGTCGAATTCCACGGGGTCGCCGTTGTCGATGGCGTGTTGGAACTTCGCGGCCAACACGGAGTTCTCGGCCTCCTCGGCGAAGGCGAAGGCCGAGAGTCCGGTCCTGCCCCCGTTCGGGCAGTCCCGGTGCCAGTGCCTCGCCTTCCCCTTAGCACACACCTGATTTTGGCAGTACGGGATGGCCGCACCGCTGTCGCGGTGGAAGGCCACCTTCCTCGAGACGGATTGAGACCAATTCCCCCCTTTGGGGAGGGGTGAGGCCGCGAAACGGGTCTTGACTCGGCGGTCCGGTTTGTCCGCGCGAGGGGTAAACCCCCGCGGAGACGGTTCGGACTCGGCGGTGACGAGGAAGGTGGCTAATTGCCTCTTCAAGTCGAGCACCATTGTCCGCAAGTCCGCGATCTCACTCGCCGCACCCGACCCATCAACGTCCTTCTCCATGAAGTGCGTGCCGTGGGAGTATCGGTGTGCGGATGCGGTGGCGGTACTCGCCCGCACGTGCTCGCCGTAGCACTCCCGCACCCACTGCTGAATAGTGAGTAGGTCGTGGGCGGCTCGTTGGTCGTGAAGGAGTAAACGGGACACCACCGGCTGGTAGAAGGTGGCGTCGAGGGCTTTGATGAAAAGGGACTTCACGTCCTCGTCCTGGAGCGTTGACCTGGTCCTCGCAGCCTTGAGCGCGGCGTTGAAGTCCTCAATGGGTCCATGAGGGTCCACGCCCGCAGCGACGCGGACGGCAAACATGTCCGCTTGCCCCTGGAAGGGGTCCCCAATCGGGATCATCCGACGGGCGAACTCGAGCAGGACACGCTTACCGTCTGCCGGGAAGCTGGGGTGGGACGAGTCCAACCAGTCCGCTGCGGGCGACGAGGGGTCGATCAGCAGCTCGATCGTGGAGAACAATAAATTGTTGGCCTCCACGCGGACGGCCAAAGTAGCGTCGTCCAGCGCGAAGAGCGGGAAGAAACCGGTGTCCTCAGTGACGAATGCCGCCTGCAGGGCAGAGACCATTCTTGTGAAGATGGCCGCCGCGTGGGGCTCCGCACCGGAAAATCTCCCCTCCTTGCCGTCGAACAACTTACGTTGGACGTGCTTCGCCACCTTCATGTCGAAGTACTCCCGCTGTAGGGTGCGTACCGATGCTAAAAATGTAGCCCCCGCTGAATTAGCGGCCGGCTGTGCCGCTGGCGGGGTCGCGGGCGTGTTGGCATGCCTGGCAGCAACGGAGTCAAAGATTGTGCTTAATGTGCGGCGGCGATTCGCCATGCTAGCCGTCGATCTAGTAGAAGCAACCATGATGAAGAAGACTACAGGGGTGGAGTGAGGCAAGAAGACGTGGGGAAAAAAATGCGGTAGTCTTGGGCGGCCAAGAAATGTGGTGGGTCGTCGATACGGCTGCCGTGAGAGAGCAGAAATTCCGAGAAGTCGTGTGGTAGATGGCGGCCGATACGAAACGGTGTGGTGACCAACCAGGATGCGTAAACCAATCCAACGTTAAATCCCGTAGAAAAGATGTCCTCAAAGGCCTACAGCTAGCCGTAAATCAACCCACAAAACTTAGGCCATACCCGCGACTGCCGGCACTTCCACGCGCGGAGCGCCTCACTCCATCCCAAGCGTCTGGCTTTAGCCAATCATCCTTGCGGTGTCGCAGTGGCTAAATAAAGCGTAAGTGGGGCCAAACCTGTCAGATATATAGTCGGGTGTGTATATATCGGATAACGGAGAATAAACCCTGAGTTAAGGGTTTCGATATCAGAACGGTAAAAGTCTCAGATTGATAAAAGAGGTACACATAAATACTAACGGGTGTTTCCCGTCTACTGGTGACGGTCACCCAGCCTACTATAGGAAGTGACAAGTGACAGATTTTGACTGTCGGTGTGTCACATCCGCAGCAAGTACTACTGTACTGTCATCCTAGCTACTAGCGGAGTCACGGTTCCGATCAGAGACAGGTCAGGCTAGGGGCTATCAGAGCCCATAATAATAACCCTGAACCTAAAGTCCAGCACACCACCCGGAGCTGTGACCGTAGCTAATAGGGCTAGGCAAGCGGAGCAAACTAAACAGATAACAAACAGCACTTCACTGGAAACAGATATACTTTTAGCTGGGTGCCCGGGGACTTGTCCCGGCACAACCCACCACTGCGGCTAAGGCTAATCACACCTCCAGGATTTGAATTAAGCAGACTCTAGCCACTGTAAAGCTGGTCGGCAGAGCCGAGTTTAGCTGACGGATTCCAATCAAGAAAAGCATCCGAAGTCAGTTGAGATGAGAATTGGTAAGGACTGACACCACCAGACCCAAGCGGGTCAGGCGGATCCCAGAGGGGAACGGTAGAATCACCAGATTGCAAAGCCGCCGAGGTCGATTGAGAAAAGAACTGTGCCACATCCCGCGGCGGCAATGACGGACCAGCAGTAACCACAGGCGGGTAAAGAGAATCCAGCATCGCATCATCGGGATGAACTGCACCGTAGTCGTAAGCGGCTCCGGGCTCAACCAGGCCCCTGACACCACCGCCGACCACGAGGGTCGGCATCGCCGTAGCACTGAACAGAAACGTAGCCACCATGAAAAGAGTGAGTGCAAATTCACCGATGCCAAATGGCCTGGAGCCTCTGGGGACTCCGAACCGCCGAAATGCTGCAGTCGTCGGCGGTGCACCCCCCTCAATTTCAGTCAGGCAGACACCAGGAGGGTAGTTGGAGCCCTCCCCATCATCATCGGAGTCACAGACATCAACAGGCTCAGGGTCAATGTCAAACCAGTCAGGGTGGACAGTGTTGAATGTTTTGAAAGAACTGTCAGCAGGAGCCATTGGGCCGAGAGACAGAGAGGCAGACGGCGGCACAAAGGTGGCACGGTTGACTTCATGCAAGTCAACCGGCTCACCATGCACAGGTGCAGAGGCCTTCGGCAGCAGCTGCTTGTCAGTGGCCGGCTCAGCAACACCACCAGCAAGCGGACCGCTGACCGCAGCAAATGCAACACGGCCAATAGATAGATGCTCGGCAGGTGCAGACTCAGCAGAGGCAGCAGCATCCTTGAACTGCTGCAGAGCCGTAGGCTCTGGAGCAAAGGAATGCGCAGACAGTTCACAGATTTCAGGTTGCCCCACGAGAGCACACAAGTGCTCCATGGACCCCTTCATCTCCAGCGTCATAGTACCGCTGAAAACGAAGGGCAAGCACGTCGGAGTCATAAGACTCGACGGCTTGGCAGTAGGATGCCGAGATGGACAATGGGTGAGTGTCCTTGTGAGGACACTCACTGAGCCAATGCTTTGACCCAACGGCGCGGCACTTGTCGTGCCTGCACGTTGGGACAAAGGTGCCAGACCGCTTGTCAAAAGCCACCTCCGGAGAGGTGGAGTGAGCAAGCGGCTGCACTCCAGGTCGGTGGAAATTGCGCGGAGTGTGCTTCCCAGGAGGCGGCTTGGGGCCACCCCTCTTAAGGGAATCCACATCCCGCTGCAACTTGACCAACTGAGCACTGAGCCGATCAATGGCCGAAGCCAGGCCAGTGTCAGTGGTGCAAGATGCTACAGACATGGGGCGCCCTGCAGTGCGCTTGCCCGAGAGCCGCCCGCAGCGGTACTGCTCGCGCACGCGTGCCTGCAGGGTGAGCAGACTTACAGCCGCACGCTGGTCAGCTCGAGCAAACGAGTCAACCAGCGTGGCGTAAGCCGGCCCAGACAGAGCAGAGAGGAATTGTCTCTTAACAGCGTCTTCGGGCAGCGTCGTCAGACGCTGTGCATCCCGAAGACAGCTGTTGAAGAGGCGAATCCCCGCATCAGGGTCACACTCGTCAGAGATCCTCACCTCAAGCAGCTCAGTCAAAGCATCGAACGGAGTCGACGCGTCAGCAAGCATACGCACCACCTCCAGGGTGGCGCGTTTGCCATCAGCAGGAACATCCGCGCCAGAAGCCTCTACCCAATTACGGGCAGGAGACCCTGGCGCAGTCAGCAGCAGCAGCACAGAGTACAAGAGTTCATTTGCAGCAGGCAGAACAGGGGTGTCAGCAGCAGTCAGGTCAAACAGGGGTGCAAATGCTGGCGACTGCAACGTGAAGAGCTGCTGCAGCTCGGATACCAATTGAGAAAAAATGTCCGAAGCTGATGTTTCGTCCCCACGGAATTTTGCAGCTTTGTCGCCCAGTACTTTTGTTGCTGCGGTTTTGGAACTTTGCACATCGAACGAGTCTCTGCGCAACCGATGCACTAACCATTTGCAATAACGAAATTTTGATGCATGCGCTGCACTGAACAATTAGTGTGGATAGCGAATTATCACCGTCGTTGATGTATGCGCCGCGAATGGTGAACATCTCTGTCGCCGGTATGTGTGGCATATGGTACGAATGCCATCGCGCGTACGGATCATACAAACTGATGACGTTTTGATCATTCGCGCGTCAGTATGTCGCATATCGTACAACCCTGCGAATGATAACAATATATGTGTGCGATCTGTATGCGGTAATCACACCTTGTCGCTGTTATCCTCTGACGGTGTTTATGCGAGCGAATGCGTTCGCGACGGTAATTCCTCGCGCACTCAGTTCGTTGTTGATTCTGCAGCGGATGTTGTTATTCGATATATGGTCGTATATGTGCGATCGCTGTCGCCTGTATGTATGCGCGAACACCGCGAACCTATTACATACACAATATACAATATATCTCTATTGCTGCACTGCACACTTATGTGTCCTCGTTCGTCGCCTGGACGAGTAGAATACCACTGTTAAGGCTCGCTATGCGACTAATGCGAGCGATATGTATGGCACGGCTGTTATTGAACGACAATAGCACGCGCAAAGTATTGTGGGTATGAGTGCAGTCTCTTCTCCAGAAGTGCTGCTCGAGCTCAATGCTCTCTCATTTACGCCAATGCCCCCACGCCTCTCATGGACCAAACTGCGCAATGAAAGCCGTTTCGGATGTGTTGAAGTATGAATAATAAGAATCCGAAGTCGGATTAGACTTTAAGGTTGAAACGAATTTAGAATAGACTAAGAACAACTAGTGCTAGAGGTGGTGTTTACTGAAAGGTAAAAGAGAATAATGAAAAAGTTACCAAGTTCCTTCAAGATAAGCACAGGCAACAGAGGTCTGAATGTCAGGATGTCATCAGGCAGGTCCTATAATTAATTCCTATCGATGTGCTACAGTCTGATCCTAGATTCCTATATCGTACGGTGCTGACGTCGGTTGGGTGACAGTACAGGCTGTCACCCGAATGCATTTGCACGTGTAATGAAGGAGGAATGATGAATCGAAACTGAATGATGACGTGGACATCGTTGATGACGGAGTACCTCTATTGTCATAGTTCGTAGTCGTCACCCGACGACCCGAATGCTGAATCAATTATCGCAGGACTGGCCTCATCGTCGACTGTCATAATTTACGGTAGTCATAATTATCGTTCGAGTCGACTGTCATAAAGATCGAGGTCATAGTTATCGATCGACTCGGTCGATCGAGGCCCGTATTTCTCGACTGTAAATATCTGACCGTAGGTAATCGTCGGTTCTGTACGCTAATGCTCGTAAATCGGATGGTATTTTCCACACCCGTTTGGGGTAGGGTTTAGGAGTAACGTGTAACTCCCTAAACCCTAACCCTAACCCTAATTTCTCCTTATAGCTGTGCTCCGGGCACAACTCTCCCCCCCTTAAGAGCTGCCTTACTCCCGTAAGGATCTTCAGCTATCAGAAGAGGAGACCGTCGAATAATTCGTACAGCAGGTGCGTCGGAACGGGGTACACTGCCGAACTGGTGCTGCTCCCCTTCCGGTCCCCCCGGCTGGTACCCTGCTGCGAGGACCACAGGTGCTGGCCGTACCGCCGGACTGCGTAGCAGGGCGTGTGGCTGGTGCATACTCGCAACTCCCGGGCCGGGGGCGACGAGGTCCAGATGCACGTGGGTTTCTTATACCCAGTCCCATACTGGCAGTAGCAACACTCCAGTGGTGGCGGAAGTTGTCGGATTACCTCGCGAAATTTCAAACCGTAAGGTGCATAACCCCGCGGATTTTCCAGAAACCAGTGCTGGGGTTGGAACCAAGAAAGGAGGTTGAGGGTTCTTCTAACGCAGGCGTCCGCGGCCGCTAGGCGACGTGTGCCTTTAGTCTTGGCAGCACTGTACTCCGTACAGGGTGGACTGGCCCAGATCACGTCAAAGTAGCGTCGGGGGTACTGCCTTTCGTCCCATTCTTGCACAGACGCCACGTGGGTGGCCTCCCACCTTGGGTCCGAATCCACCGTTACACATTCCGCATCTGGGAACTTGTCTTGGAAAGCCCTCTCGACCGACCCGGTACCACTGAAGAGGACCAGGAGTCGAGGAGGCCGGGAGTTAGCACTGGTGGACCGGGCGTGAGCCAGGAGCTGTCCCGCCTCGACTACAAAGGCGTTGGCCTGGTCATCAAAGATCTCGTGTGGGAGGCAGGGCCCTTGGGGGGTCCCAATATCTTCTACCAGACCTTCCCAGGTACCCGCAGTCTCCAAAGCGGACACTTGCCCCTCTCGATATTGCTCCGCTTTTTGTCGGCGCCGGTCCCCCGCCTGTACGCGGTCCTGTTCTTCCCTTTCCAGCCGGGCCTTCTCGAACTCGCGAAGGGGTTGTAGGGGACCTCCATGCTCCAGATCCTTGCGGGACCGCCATTGATCGTGCTCGCGGGAGAGCCCCAACCAGCGGACTTTCCATTCTACTACCTCCTGGCCCCGCACTTGTCGGACCCTTCGGGCCAGGATTCGGTCCACGTAGTATTCTTTCTGCCCGTCCACGATAGCTGTTTTGGGCTTGACCCGCGCTCGCCGGGAGTTGAAAGCGGCACTTCCATCAGTATAGGGTCGCAGTCGGTGCTGAGCAAAAACATCATGTATGCGCCACCCTCCGGGTAGTTTGAGGCGGTACGCCACTGGCGCCCCTCGGTCTTCCTCGGGTAGCACCAGCTGCCCGTCACTGTAGAACCGTTCGGTAATTGGCAGAGGTCCGTGCCAGCGAGGCCCCAACTTGCGGTAAGGTTCCTTATCCTTAACTTTCTCCGTAAGGTGCTTGGCCTCCACCCAAACCAGGTCCCCAATCGCAAACTCGCGCTGATGGTGCCGGCTGTCAAACTGGGCTCGCTGCTTCTGCTGAGCTAGTTCGAGTCGGGCACGGGCCGTTTCCAGGATGTCGCGGAACTTGGAGGCAAACTCAAGGGCGGTGCCTGATCCCTTCGTGTGTTTCCGCAAATCCGGGTCATCCTCCAGGGCTGCGTCAACAAATAGATCCAGCTGGGACATAGGAGGTGAAGGACTCGTCATCTCAAACGGGGAGAATCCCGTGCTTTCGTTCCGGGAGTCATTGATGGCAAACTCCACGTTGGTGCACCACAAGTCCCAGTCTTCCGGGTGGTCATCCACAAACGTCCGTAACATATCCTCCACCACCCGATTCGTATGCTCAGCCTGCCCGTCTGACCGGGGATTGTAGGGTGTGGTGGTGGCCACCTTGACTCCCATTAGCTTCTGCAGAGACTGCCAGAAGGCATGCATGAAGCGGGGGTCTCGGTCGCTGATAATTTTCATGGGGGCCCCATGATGCTTCCATACATGATCGAAGTAAATTCGGGCTACCGCCATCGAGGAGCTGTCCCCAAAGTTCAGGGGTGCCACATGGACTTGCTTGCTCAACTTGCAGGTGAAGGTGGTGAACGCATCGTGCCCACGCGGGGTGAGGGGGAGTCCGGTCACAAAGTCCATTCCCACCACCTGCCATATCCTCTGGGGGATTCTGTGCGGATTCAACAACCGGGAAAGTGTTCCGGGGTCGGACCGCCTGACAGGTGGCACAGGAGGCTACCCAGAGGCCCACGTCTCTATTCATATACCGCCACCAGAACCGCCGGGACACCCGATCCAATGTCTTATCTCGACCCACGTGTCCGGCGGCGGGACTCTCATGGGCCTGCCGCATGATGATCTCCTTGAGGGGGGAATCATTTCCCAACACCAGTTGGTATCTTCCCGCCGCCGTCCGCCACACAACTTGCCCAACCACGCAGAACTCGGTTGTCCGCTTGTGCGGAGCTGCTAGCACTTGCTGGCGCAGCTCCCGTAGGGGACCAGGGCGCTCATACTCTTCCCGTAGAGCCTGAAGGAAATCCGTCCCACTGGGCGGGTTCTCCGAGTCTCGGAGCTGAGCGGCTTTGCCCTTCTGCAGCGGGGCAGGAGGATCCGGCGGGCGACGGGCGATACCGGCTCCTCTCACCTGTCCGGGATGGGCCAACGCGGCGGGGGCATGCACCACTAGCATTGGCCATGTCAGGTCAATGCGGGTGCCGTCGGAGGATTCGAACAACGGGGTGGGTTTTCCCAGGTGGTCATGGGTGGGGATGACTTGGACTATCCGCATCCCGGTTTGCCTGAACAGGCGCCTCCACCGGGGCATACAAGACTGGAGGTCCGGGAGGAGGAACACAGCTGAGGTGTGCTCCGGGTCCAGGCGCCACTCCTCCACGAACTTTTTCAGTATGGACTCGATAGTGGTATGTTTATTGGAGGGGGGCGGACTGCACCAGACATGGAGTCCCTGCCAAGATTCTCGTAGGCAATCTGTCCAGTATCGGTCCACCCGGCGATTGTGTCCTCCCACACCGCAGCAGGCATCTACATCGAAATCTCCAAACTGCTTCTGAAAACCCTCGAAGTAGACCTGACACACCCTTCGGTCCTCACGGTCCTTGCTATCCTGGGGTCCCACATCTTCCTCAAGGGAGGAGGGCACCTCTTTCGTGGAGGGGGCTCAGGTGGGTACGGGGGCCCCTCACTCTCACGAGACTCCCGTGACTTTCGACTCCGGGTAGTCATGGGAGCGAGGTGCTCCTCCATGGCCTCTTCCGCCAGACCCAGGGTACAGAGAGCATCCATCCACAATAGGCCTAGATCCTGCCATCCGCCCCCGGCAGGGTCTTCCCTACCTCCCAATACCAAACAGGAGAGGCGGGCTCCTTCCTCGAGAGAAACATTAGGCGGCGGGCCTCCTACTGGTAGGTCGGTTTCCCGACTCATGGCACCACTCTCCCGGAGCCCTTCTCTAGGACAAGTGGAGTGATAGTCCGGGCGTCTCGAGAGGGCGTCCGGGACTTGGAGCATACGCCCAGGGATCCATTCCATTTTTGGGACCCCCACTTCCACTAGGTCCATATACCATCGAGCCTGACGCCGACTCAGCTCTCTCCCAGGTGACATCAACCATTCCAGGGGTCGGTGATCGCCCTGAAGCTTGAAATTGGTGAACACAAGATAGTGCCTCCAGGCGACCGTGCAACAGTGGTGCAGGGCGCACAGTTCTCTCTCCCCCGTGCCATAGTTTTGTTCGGCTGGGGAGAACTGCCTTCCCTCATACGCAATGGGACGTAGGCCCTGGCCCAAATCCTGCATCAGGACTCCTCCTAGGGCCACGCCGCTGGCGTCGGTTTGCACCACGAAGGGAGCTTCTCCTTCTGCTGCTGCTCGCATGTTGGGCAGCGCCAGGGTGGGGGCAGAGGTCAGCTTCTCCTTAATGGCATCCTGGGCGGCCTGCTCCTTGGGTCCCCATTCCCATTCTACCGAGCTCTTGGTGAGGCGGGTCAGGGGCTGAGCCAAGTCCGAAAACCCTTGGATATACTTCCGGTAGTACCCAGCCAACCCCAAGAATTGCCGCACGTGCGTGACGGAGGTGAGCGGAGGCCAGTCCCTTACGGCTGCCACTTTATCCTGTTGGGGTCGGCATCCTCCTTCCCCCACAACGTGCCCCAAGAACTTCAAACGGCTCTTCATGAACTTCATCTTGGATTGACTGAAGTATATGGGACACTCAGGATTCCGGCAAACAGTCAGCATCTGTCTTAGGTGCTCCAGATGTTCCTTTACAGAACGGGAGAAGCAAATGACATCGTCTATAAACACCCTCACAAAGGGCAGAGACCGAAATGCCTGGGTCATCATACTTTGGTACGAGGAGGGGCTATTGGTCAGTCCCATGGGTAATACCAACCATTCATAGGACCCGTAGTGAGAGACAAATGCTGTCTTCTCCACGTCCTCCTCTGCCATGGGCATCTGCCAGAACCCGTGTCGCACGTCCGCCGAAGAGAACACTACGCACCCCTGCATGTCGTCGAACATTTGTTGTATATCCGGTAATGGAAAGCGGTTTCGCACCGTCAACCCATTCAGACGACGGTAATCGATGACGAGCCGAAGCTCTTTGGGATTGTTTGGCTTGGGCACCATAAGGCACGGCGCAGCATACGGGCTCGACGAGGGGCGAATATAACCTTTAGCCAACAGCTCGTCCAAACGCGTGCGGAGCTGTTCCAACTCCTGGTGCGACATCTTGTAGTGCCTCTGGGCAGGGGGCACGTGGTTCCAGTCCTCCTTGAGACGAATGTGGGCTCTCTGCTTGCTGCTTCCCAGCACGGCATTGAGCGGCAAATCCTCCACAATCACGTCCTGGAACTCCTCTAGCAGGTCCTTAAGTGACTGCCGCGCCCAATCCGGCATGGCTGCGTCTTCTTCCTCAGCGGCCCCATCTGGAGGAGAAACTGACGGGGGCTCTCCATCTGGGAGAGAAACTGATGGGGGCTCTCCATCTGGAAGGGAAACTGAAGGTCGTTCAATCATCGCCCCCCCTTCAAGCGGAGTCGCCCCTGACTCCAAAGCAGCCACCACCGCCGGTCGTCCTTCCGTGCGGGCGGGCACAATCACTAACGCATCATGTCCCGCGTCCGGGTTATTCCCGAATCGGCGCTGGTAACGCGCCAGCTCGCGACGCGCCTGCGCCGGCTCCAGGAAAACCTCCTCGGTGAGGTGCATGGCTCGTTTGTCCCTCGGGGACGCCGCTCTTCCAGGACTTCCCCCAGTAATAGTCACGGGCCTACCCTTGTGCTGGAAAGAAATGGACCCCCATCCTTGGTAATCGAGGGAAACCGGGGACAACCTACGCAGCCAGCTGCCTCCCAGAACCACATCTACCTGGACGCCTATACGAAGTACTCGCATGCGCAGGGTCTCCGCGTATGAACCCCGTGAGGTGGTACACGCGAGCTTGCCAAAGGCCGCCGTGTCCGACACCTTAACGGACCCATCAGCGAGGGAGACCCGCAACGGCTCCGTGCCCCGCAAACGGAGGCCGCAACGCTTGGCGGCGTCTTCCGATATAAAACAATCGGTTGCCCCCGTATCGACCATTACCTTCACCCGCTTTCCCTTCAGGACTGCCCAGAACACCAACAGGAGGGGCCCCTGCTCCAGCGGGGGAGGGCCGTCACGTCCGACATGGGCGGAGAGACTCTCGCCGGGGCCTACTGGATCCCGGCTCTGCCATTCCCAGTTGACTTGCCCGTCCTCTTGCACATGCGGGCAGCAATGCAGGTTTCCTCTCGACGACCCGCTCGTTCGCTCCGGACCGATCGATTCCGAGGTGGCCTGCACATGCATGGACGAGGGAACTTCCGAGCCTGGCCGCCGCGAGTCTTCGCTGACACTATCCACCTCAGCGCTGGCGGCAGACGACTCTTCTACTCCGTCGTACTCGAACAACGGCTCCGCTGAACTCCCTGAGGATTCTGATTCGGAGTCTGATGCGGACATCAGCTCTGGGAGGTCACTATCGCGCGACGTACTAGTTTGACTCCCTTCCTCAAAGGAGGGGGAGGACCCGGGATCACCGGGACCTGAGCCGTGTGAGGGTTGGTACCCGGATTCGCGACCTACCGTATCGCCCGAAGCCGCCTCAAGGCTAGCATCCTGACCGCCTAGCGAGCACAGCGCAGGAGCACGTGGGATATTATTAATATACTCGCACAGTACAACTAGGCCTTTCCAGGCATCAGCCAGAGTTCTTGGTGGTTGGAAGCTATCAGCCAATTTAGCATCCGCTGGCCCAGAGAAGACAGGTATGACTCTACGCATTGCTTCCACCACGAGGGTCTGCAGTCTATGACTGGCCCCCGTCTTCTTCCAGAACTTATGGGCTCTTGCTGCATCTCGCTGCTCTGCGGAGGAAAGAGCTTCCCACGCCGCAGCAGACAGGGTCGCTGGCCTCTGTTGGGGTAGGGGCTCTGCGGCCTTCAGCTGCTCAGACGGGCGAAGGCGCTCACTCGCAGGGCCTCCCCCTGCTTGCAGGCCTTCTGCATCTGTCCCCCGTCCCCTCCGTTCCTCAATCCAGGCCTGTCGGCGGGCTTCTTCCGTGCGGCGGCGCTCCGGCAGACGCCGAGGGGGCCGGGACCGGTGCACGGGGATCACAAAGTCCTGCTGCCTTGGAGGCAGCACCTCCGCGTCCCCTCTATGGAAGGCCAGAAGCAGTCTGCGTGCCTTCCGCTGTAGCGCGTACAGACGCCGCTGCACACTGCGCAACCCTGGGGTGGCCCGCCATCCGGTCTGCGGACGACTCACGCCTGCGACCGTGGCGCGGTAGGTGGCAGACTTATGAACGGGCTCCGCCCAATGTACTGTCTTTCCCCCCAGGGCGGAGGCGGCCTCCGTGGTCTCGCGGAGGGGCACCTCCTCAGAGAGGTCCCTCTGGGGGTCCCCCTGACGCGAGCGTCCCCGAAAGGCTACATGTGGGTTCCGCAGATGGCGTTGACTACGCTGGGTGTGCCGCTTGAGCGGTGCACCTAGCGAGCCTAAAGCCCCTTGACCCACTAGTGCGCTCAGGCCGCACCTTTCCGCCATCATTGCCGGGGGCTCGGGGTCGCTTTCTTCCCCGCTGGTTCCATCCGCGGCGTCGGGCAGCTGGTGGGCCTCCTGCCACTGGCTGGCCTCGTCCAGTAGCGCTGCCACTTGCCGGGCCACCTGCGCGCCGTTACGCGCCTCCAGCCACTTATTGCGCAGGACTGTATTGGGGCATTCCGCTACGCGGTGTCCCACTTCCTGGCATGCGAAGCATTTGAACGGGGCTCGGGGCGCACCGGTGGCGGCGGCTGCGGCCAGTTGAGGGGAACCCCTGTCTTCTGGCTCGTCAATATCAGACTCCTGCTCCGCGCAGATTGCCTCCAGGTCATTCGCTGGGGCTGCAGAGGTTGTAGCCAGGGCGAATCTGCGTGGGGATCGAGAAAGTGAGGTCCGCGTTGCCAAATTACGCGATTCCTCGGGACGCGTTGCTCGCGCTGCCGAAGGACGCGACTCCTCGAAGCGCGTCGCCGGGGTCTCCAGCCAGATCAGGGGTTCCTCGTGGGGGATGGTGCTGAGGTCTCGCAAGTCCACATTCTGTCTCTCCATCTCCCCTTTGACCCAGTTCCGGGTCTCCACCCGCAGCCCCTCCACCAGGAGGCTGGGCAGGCTAGCATCATCCATGTCCTGGCAGCCCTCCGAGCACCGATGCAGGAGCTGAGCCAGCCGCACCATCTGCACCAGGCGCAGGCTGAAGGCGGCGGCGGACTCATGATCTTGCTGCCGGGCTGCCTGAGTCTTCCGATGGTGCTGGGACAGGTCATCCTTGTAGAGGGCCACCTGTACCACGCGCCCGAAGAACTTCTCCATGGTGTCATAGGTCAGTTTCCACCGAACTGGGTCCATGTCCATTTTGTTCTTCGGCAGCTCCCCCAGGCAGTGCTCCCATATCTCCCGGGTCACCCCCCCCATGGACAAGACCTTCTCCCCTGGAGGGACTCCATTTTGGGGGGTCCTGTCGGTGGCCATCGCTGCCTTCACCGTCTCATCCTCCAGGGCATTGGTGATGCTGGAGTGGAACTCCAGCAGTCCCTTCAGCAGCTTGGCCTCTCCTGGAAAGGGGGCGATCCTGCGAAGGACCTTCTTGGCAGACTCCCGGAGAGTATTCTCATCCTTGAGCTGCCTCGTGAGGTTTTGCATGCTCCTGAGCTCATGTTCCCCGCTGCGCAGGTAGGTGCCTCCCGTCTCAGGCTGGTAGGATCTCCCTCGACTGGGAGGGGCCCACCCTGGACTGGGCCCCGGCGTAGCTGAGGCGAACCCGGCCCGCCAGGGCTCATATCCCGGGGGATATTGCAGGGGGGGCTCCCGCTGCGGTGACCCTCCTGTCCCGGGGGGGATCTCTGGCAGAGCTGGGGCACCCGGATGCTGTGGGGTTTCCCGCGCCAGGTTCATTGGGGGCATGGCGAGAGGGGTCACTCTCGGAGGGAGTTCTGTCCCGGGCGCGTGGGCTCTCGCCGAGCTGGGGGGAGGTCCTGCTGGCGGAGGGGGCACCCAGGAGACGGACTGGTAAGCCGGTCCATCGGTGGAACCCCCTCCTGTGTAGCGGGGGTTCAGGGGGGAGCTGAGAGGGATCTGCTCGGGAGCCTTCTCCGTGTAGGTGCGGTACGCACGGCGGGCGGCAGCTGGGGCCCATGCTACTGGAGGGAACCGGACTCCCTCACGGGCTCGCTGGAAGAGGCTGATAATCAGCCTCCTGTCCGCATCTTGGAACTGCATCGGGCCCCGATCGCTCATGCTCCCCCAGGGGACCCAGTGCAGGGGGATCACTCGCCGCTGGCGGTTGACCAGCTCCCCAAACACTTGCTGGTCCACCATCCAGGCGTAGCCCCAGGCGTGTCCCCCTCCCGGGCTGGACGCGTCCCCCAGACTGACCATGTACTCCGCTCGAGGGGCACGGGCGTGGGTCAAGTAGTCGTCCAGCGTCACCCCCGTCTTATGTGCCACCAGTTGCCACAGGTCCAGGAGCCCGTCTCGCGGGCCCTCGCGGGGCAACTGCGCCAGGGGTCGCGGGGAGAGATCCTCCTCTGGCAGGTCTCCGAAGGGCAGTACTTCCCATAGCACCGCTCCCTCAATGGAGTGGATGACCAGGACACGCTGAGTCCCCCGAGCCAGGGGAACCATTTCCCGGGACGTTCTATCTCCACTGTCCACCAGTGATGATGGGGGTGGTAGTGGGAGCGGCGGGTCGGCCGGGTGCAGCGAGTCCGCAGGGGCGATTGGCAGTGCGTTCTCAGCGGTCCGAGACCCCGGCACTGGTTGATGTGGACGCAGCCTTCCGACCACTCCCGCCACCAGCACGTCCAACATGGAGACACCAGGGGTGCCCGAACGACCCGACCCAAGGTCACCCTCACAGCCCTGCCGCAGCAACTCCTCCGCCCAGTCTTCGGGGTTCTCCGGCACATCCCCTCGCGGAGGGGGACGTGGAGGGACAGGCGCAGGGACCGCTGGCGACCGGCGCTTCTCCTCCTCGGCGTACTGACGCCAGCTCCTCTGCAAGGGGCCCTCTGGAGTTTCACTGTCTCGCTTCCGGGCGCGCAGGCAGGAGCTGCAGGGACAGACCTCACCCGGCTCAAAGAGTCCACGCCGGTAGTGGATCAGTTCCCCGTCTTTTCCCCCCCAGCGGTCGACTAGCCGTCCATCTGCGAAGCGCCTGAAGGGCTCGAACAGGTGGAATCGTGCCCCTTGGGCAGCGTCCTTCCTGTGACAGTTGAAGCTTGGGAGGTCCCGCCCCACCTGCAACGCCCGTCCGACCTCCTCCGGGTCTTCCTCCAGCAGGCGCTGCATCCACTCATTCTCCTCGCATGAGGGGCGCAACGCATGTAGTTGCAGGTTTGCCAAGTGGAGTGCGGGGTGTTGCCGCAGTAGCCACAAGGTGGTTGTGGCCTCGCGCCCCGGATCGATGGCGTCCGGCACGCGGTAGTACTGAACCCGGTAGACCCTAGGCGCCCGCCTCCTCGCTGTCTCTGGTTCGGGCACGGTGTAGCTCTCCCAGGCCTCGGCGGCATCCGCATCGGCCACGCAGGCTGTGAAAAGGAAGTGCCGGTCGGCCTCTTTCCTCGGGTCCGGCAGAGTTTCCACCAGGCGGGCCAGCTGGTCTCGCGCCGGAGTAAGCAACCCTGGAGGGAGAGTAGGTCGGCTATTTACTTCCTCACAGTCAGCGGTGGGCACATACTCCGGTGGCCGGTAGGGTAAGCGGGCAGGTGCACTCAGGCGCTCGACGGGGGTTGACAGCTCAGAGGTTTCCAGGAGTGGTGGGCCCATTGACAGCTCCTTATGAGGCTCCACTGGTACTGAGGCCGTGGGGTACGGCCCTTCGCCTCGGCTGTGCCTTCCCGCCACACCATCTCCTCTCGCACCCACCCCCGCGCGTGGCTCCCCACTGTCCACGCCATGCTCGGGCCTTCCAGAGAGCCCTGCCGCAGGGGGTGCTACCAATGCCTCGCCTGTGGCAGTAAGAGGGACCGGTTCCCCGAGTCCGGTTCCTCCAGCGTCCGCCTCGAAGCTCACCTTCTTCTTCCCCAACAATCTGCGAGCGCGGGGTTGGTCAGCCGGGGGCTGATCAGACGGTGAGAAGGCCGGGGAGGTTCCGCCGTAGCTGGACAGCGACTGCCCCGCGGAATAACTCCCGGCTGCAGGGTCTGCTGTGGCGGATCCTGAGAGGTGTTGCCTCTCTCCTCCAGACCCCAAGGTGGTGAGGGTCGATCTGGGAGGTGTGCCGAGTGGGTCCGCGAGCGGGGCTTCCTGCGGAGTAGGGTTCGCAGGCCCCCCTTGCCCTCCCGCTAGGCCCCAGCCCGGTTGAACCGGCAGGTACTCCGGGGGAAGATGATGGTAAGGAGTGTGCCCCGGGGCCCCATAAGGCAGAAGGGCGGGGTATGGCTGGGGGTAGATCCCAGCCCCGGTCGCAGGATGCGGTAGACCCCAGTAGGGCAAGTGGGGCCCCAAGGGCATGGGTGCAGCCCCTCCCGCTTCCCCGTACACGAAGGGGACGGGAGTGTGCGGCGTTCCCCATGCGCCCGGCATCACTCCTCCGTAGTATGCCCCCGGGAGCCCAGGTGTCTCCAGCCCCACGGCCCCTGCAGGTTGTGGGTAATAAGTCACCCCTCCAGCGGTAACTGGAACTGCAGCAGCCAGGCTGGGTTGGGCAGCCGGAGGTGCAGGAGGGTAGTAGGTTACGCCCCCCGCGGTGACCGGCGCAGCGGCTGGACTGGGTTGGGCTGCCGGGGGTGCTGACAGCACCATGCTCCCAGGAGGTAGCACCCAAGGGTGGGCTGGTAGAGGTGGCCCAAACCAGGGGGCTGCAGCTTCCAGGCTAGGGTTTGCCCCAAACCCTGCCTCTCCTCCCAGCATACCCAAGAGGGCTTGGGTGTCGGAGGACAAGGTGGGGTGGCTCCCCTCCGGAAGACCCAGGATAGGGCTGGCTAAGGGCGAGAACTGCAGGTCCTCCGGGCCCTCTGAGCCAGTGGGACCTGTGCCCACTGGTGGGCTGTCCAGCCCTGGTGACGGTGGGGTCCCAGTCGTCGGAGGCATATTAGGGGTTCTTGTAACGGTGTTGTAAGCCGTCTAGGGCTGTTACAGCTGATGTGGTGTCACTCAGGGGCTCCCCCAGCGTTGAGGGGTCCGTTTGGGCCTCTTGGGGCTCAGGAAGGCGACAGCTGGCTGTGAAAACCGGTGGAAAGCGGTTCTGACCCAAGTGGGGCTATCAGTGGGCTAGTGGGGCTCGGTCAACGCTTTTTACACTGTGTGGAGGGCTCTTCCGTTGACTTTCACCACAACATCTTACACCTGCCGGGTCGGGTCTGAGGTTCCGGCTTCAGAGTATGCACCAGGCCCGGTGGAGTGGGCTCAGCAAGGTGGGATGGCCAAATACAGCTCGTTGGCAGCTCACTGAAGTTCCAAAGATGATTGGTCAACGGTGTACCACACTTAAGGGTGGTTTGAGGCCTCTTCCGTTGACTTGGTGAACAACATCTTGCAGACGGCCAGTTACCACTCGAGGTTTTGGGCTCTACGTATCAACAGGACCTGGTAGAAGTGGCTCCGCTGAACAAGATGCCGAAACTCGGCACCCCAGCAGCACACTGTCTAACCAAAGTCTTGCTATAAGATGCTCCTTGTCCCTTAAGTGTGGGAGCAAGGAGAGTTGACCTAAAGTGTTTGACGTAGTCAGAACTACGTTCTGATACCAAGTTGGACCAAACTGCGCAATGAAAGCCGTTTCGGATGTGTTGAAGTATGAATAATAAGAATCCGAAGTCGGATTAGACTTTAAGGTTGAAACGAATTTAGAATAGACTAAGAACAACTAGTGCTAGAGGTGGTGTTTACTGAAAGGTAAAAGAGAATAATGAAAAAGTTACCAAGTTCCTTCAAGATAAGCACAGGCAACAGAGGTCTGAATGTCAGGATGTCATCAGGCAGGTCCTATAATTAATTCCTATCGATGTGCTACAGTCTGATCCTAGATTCCTATATCGTACGGTGCTGACGTCGGTTGGGTGACAGTACAGGCTGTCACCCGAATGCATTTGCACGTGTAATGAAGGAGGAATGATGAATCGAAACTGAATGATGACGTGGACATCGTTGATGACGGAGTACCTCTATTGTCATAGTTCGTAGTCGTCACCCGACGACCCGAATGCTGAATCAATTATCGCAGGACTGGCCTCATCGTCGACTGTCATAATTTACGGTAGTCATAATTATCGTTCGAGTCGACTGTCATAAAGATCGAGGTCATAGTTATCGATCGACTCGGTCGATCGAGGCCCGTATTTCTCGACTGTAAATATCTGACCGTAGGTAATCGTCGGTTCTGTACGCTAATGCTCGTAAATCGGATGGTATTTTCCACACCCGTTTGGGGTAGGGTTTAGGAGTAACGTGTAACTCCCTAAACCCTAACCCTAACCCTAATTTCTCCTTATAGCTGTGCTCCGGGCACATCTCAGGCGTTACCACAATTGGGTTGTGAACCCGAAGGCATTGGGTGAACAAC
Source organism: Cymbomonas tetramitiformis (assembly GCA_001247695.2). NCBI lineage: Eukaryota > Viridiplantae > Chlorophyta > Pyramimonadophyceae > Pyramimonadales > Pyramimonadaceae > Cymbomonas > Cymbomonas tetramitiformis. The sequence continues at coordinate 27,913 of LGRX02033802.1, read as the reverse complement.
AGTATCGGCTGATCGAATAAGCCATGTGATACCCGCATGGTGTTCAATTCATGCTAGAAGCGAAGACGAGTCCCTTCAGAACAGTTTGTTCGTCAAGAACTGTCTTGCTTCATCATCGAGATGTTGTGATCAGCCTCTCGATGACAGATGTCACTCATGGTGAGTGGATGACAGATGGTATGATTGTACCGATGTCACAGTCGACCGTACTGACGACTGTATGTCATTATAACATATGACATGACACGACATGACATGACATGACATGACATGGTATGACATGTATGACAGGTATGACACGTATGTCATCGGTCATATCCCTGACACCCTCACGCTGCTCCGGGTTGGCCGGCCAGTTCCGGGGACCTCTAGTGGCTGAAGATTTCTTCCACCGTGCCTGCCTAGAGGTTAGCTGGTGATTAGCTTTCTAGATGTGCGGAAGAGCTCTCTGAATTTGAGCTGTGTTTAGGGTTTTGGCTGTATCTGACGATCTTTGTTGTGAGCTGGGACCGCCCTGACCAAGAGTACAGGCCCCCAACTGTGCTACAGTTTCCTCCTGAAGTTGAGTAGGGAGTTTGTTGCTTCGTTTCACTACTAGCTCCGGTCACCACCCTAGGTGGTGTGCTGGATTTGACACTGTGACACCCGAAACTGTCACATGTCACTTCCTATAGTAGGCTGGGTGACCGTCACCAATAGACGGGAAACGCCCGTTAGGTATTTATGTTATCTCTTTCTTTATCAAGACACACTTTACCGTTCTGATATCGTAACCCTCAACTCAGGGTTTATCTTTCTAGTTAGATATATATTACCGCCGAACTGTATATCTACCAATTGGCACTCAACCCCAAACCCTAGATTGAGACCCTCAATTGGCACATCACGAGTTAGCTAGTAGCTAGGAAACATTACATTTCTCCTGGCCGCCTGCCCGGGAGTACCGGCTGGCCCTGCAGTGCACCTCCCACCTTCGGGGTGAGGTGGTGTCATGGGAACACTGACTTTCACCCCCCATAAGGGGGGAGGTATGTGGTGCCCTGTGTCACCCCTCGCCTGCTCGAATGTCACTTGCAATGCCTGTTGTTTGCTCCGCTCGTGTGTCACGGTCCGTCCGCCAGCTTAAACTCAATTATCTTTCAGTGTAATCCGACTTTAGCCGAACCGAAACCCTATCTCACTGCCTATCATTTTGCAAGCATATATATATATACTATACTATCTGCTTTCACATCAATTAATCGATTTATCGGAATATCGGCACAACCGATACCGAACCTTGTTAGATAACCCCAAAATTCAATTAATTCGGATTAATTCGGCCTCTACAGTGTAACATTAAAAAAAAAAAAAAAATGCCCATCGAATTTTTAAAAAGAAATTACGTTTTAGGGTTGGGTGCACTCAGTTTTCGACCTATTTAATTTCATAGCATTTTCCATATTTAATAGATTTCCAGGGTTATTTATTTTGTAAAATCGCAGGGAGCTCCCGTAACCTATAGACCGATAACCCACTGTGATCTACGGTCAGTTTGGGGTGTTGTAAAGTATATAAAAATTCGAGAAAAGATTCTAGTGATCCATTTTTAAGTTATTCAGGTTCTGGCGCTAGGTACTTCAAATCTTGTGCCAAGTGTATCTATGCAAAATTTGAGGTCTCTATCTCCCTTCTACCAAGTATATTTGCAGGCAAGTCCTGAAAGTTTATGTATATGTGTACATATATAAGCATGATACCAGACTGCGTGGGCCAAAGCTGGTTGCAGTTCTATGCAAAATCGTCATCACTGCACACTTGGCTGACTGTTTGGCACCTGTCTCAATAGCTGCAGGTTTGGCTGCTACTGAGACACGTAACTACAGCGTGCCATCCTGCGAAGACCTGCAGTTTTGTAAACTTCTAAACTGTTATAGCTACCTGACACGCATGGATGGGCATGCGTTGTCTATTTGTAGTTGCTGGTATCGATGGTTCACGTTCGCGGTTTGTGGATGTTGCATCAGGCGGCATATGCGTGATGCTGCAGTCAGGTGGCATTCTCGCCGTTTTGTAAAGTTTATCATATCCTATGGCTGAATATGTACGCTGCACTATCGGATGCCTCCGCCCGATTTCTCAACCTGCGCGTTTACGCCTTGTCTGTCTTTCCCTCGTGATCTCAGCTGCGTTCAGAGAAGAAGTCAGGTCTCCTTCCGATTCTGATAGCTATGCTGGGCAAGTGACCAAGGCCAGAGGTCAGGAGCAGATCCCATTGAATAATTATAGTGAAGTGACGGCATTTGGAAGCTTTGAGTCTTCGGTCGACGAACGGGAGGCGCACAAGCTCGTTCGCATAGAGGATGCAGACGCCGTGCTAGCACAACTCCTTGAAAGAATTTCTGACCTAAAAGTTGAAATCGGTGAAACGCTCTCCGACCTGAACCGCTCTCTTCACGGCAAACCCAACAACACTGACTTGATGATGCAAAACAAAACCTCAGGGCCGGAATGCGTGACTTCCTTTGACTGCAGCCACCCGAGGAAAGTGTGCTTAGGCGGGCAGTGTCGCTGTTCTATTATGTACTCCCAAGTGTCGGATTGCACTTCTCGGGCGAACTTGACCTCCGAGGTGGGCGAGAGGTTCCAAGCGGGAGCATGGTGTGGGGTCCCTTTCACCGACAACCAGCTCTTCCCACCCAAGCGAAAGTGGGGCACCAACACTGAGAGCTTCCTGCGCCAAGCCTCACAACGTGGTGACCCGGACCTGCCGACAATGGCCGAGTTCTCGACTTGTGCATTGGTTGGTGAGTTCGTTTTTGCGTCTTTCTCCGTTATGTTGTCAACCTTAGGCTATGCACGTGTCAGGCCAACAACTAACATCGTTGTTGCATTGACTGTTTTCCCTTGAGGACGTGCACACTTCCCGGTAGCGCTAGGTGTGCATCTAGCTTCGATTGGTATTCTTATGAATTTACGAAACTGGTTAACATGACACAGTTTTCCCCGAGGTCTGGCTCCGAGGCCTCGCTTGCATACTTTGAAGCCTGTGTCAAATGGTGCGCCTCGCCAGGAAGCTCTCGGAAAATGCTCAAGCTCCACCAAGGCGCTGAGATCAATGCGCACGCAGCGGTTTTCCGCTTCAACGATGCACCGACCGCCGGTTACGAGACTCACGTGGGGAACAAAACTACCGTTCGAGTACAAAATGTTGAGTATTGTGGTTTCCGAGAGACGACCGGGGAAATACTAGTGCACTATACAGATCCTTCGCGGTCACGGCTGACGAAGTGTCTGCGCTCTGATATTCGAAAGATCTCACATCCTTTGCTCTTTTACTCGAGTGGCTATTTTGCAGCCGTGCTGCCTCCCGCCCCGCAAGACCCGAGCCGGGGCACTAATCCAAAGATGTCCGCTGGCTTCTTTGGGGTGATGATAGCTCTGCACTTATGTGGAGAGGTCTCAATTTATGGATTTGATCAGTCCCGAGAACATTACTACAACAAAAATCGCAAAATTCACAAGAAAGAACTTAGGAACCTGAAGCCGTTTACTGTCCGGCATGCATGGACCTTCGAGAGAAGATGTTTGCGTTTGCTCACGGAGTCAAATGGCTCTCTTGTTAAAGCTTATCCACGTGGCTCGCCTACTTTCTAACCTCTCCGCCGAGTAAAGTAGTCCTGCGTTATGATAGTAGTAAGAACAGTAATAGTAGTCGAATAATAGTAATAATAGTAATATGGATAATAACCACGTAACTAGCACACGACGCGTATTTAAGTTTAAAGCTCCTCATATTTTTTGTTTGTCTCCCCAAGTTCTGCACTTGATGTAGAGCGCTGATGGAGACTATTGTTTCATGTACAGCAAGGCATATGATCGATTGGGCCGATGTTCCATAACCGTTTTGCACATAAATCTCCAAAAGTCAAAATGCCTTATGAGCGATGTGGCGGAAGCCTAGGTCTAACAATTGTCCGATTCAGTGATGATATGTAATATTTGATTTTTATCGTGTTCTCTTACATCATTTAACATTTAAGAGAGAGAGAGAGAGCTATGCCCGTGTGCCGTGCCGCACGTCAGAAGGACTTCGGCAGCTCTGCTTTTCTCGTCATCTACACCTTTTGCTCATCTGCTCTTTGTTGTCCCTTGCAATTGATACATGATTGCATGTGTATATATGCTAGTTTCAAAGCCAAGACGAAACGAGCCTAATAAAGTCTTTATTGCATATCCGAACTGTGTAGTGGTTATCGCATCTCCCTTCATCGCATTTAGTGGATCGCAAACGGTGATAACAACAACAATGATCATTCATTTACGTCGGCTGTTAATGCAAGGTCCTAGAAATGCCAGAGTTCCGAGGTGCACGCACGATGGGGCTAGTCCCACAACACATAACTCCCCCGGAGGGGTCTTCCTGCTCTACTAGAGCAGGAGCCATGGTGCACAACCACTAGGTTTATGCACGAAAAGAGATATCCGGCTAGTCTCGGCAGCTCGGTGGCTACCGTCCGGGGGTATCCGACCTAAGGCAGGAGGGCAGAGGATGGGGGCGGGAGAGGGGACCACCCCCCCAATCCCTCCCAAAGAGATTAATGCCCGAGTAAGTTGTTGAATTAGGCCGGAAATCTTTAAGTTTTTTTTTGTGGCCTTATCAATAATATCATTATGCTCTTTACACGGCTTCGTGATCTTAACATCTACATATGCATGACAATAAGTTTGGTCAAGATGGCTTGCATTGGGACACACCATGATCTTGTTCGATTTCAGCGAGGACCATGCGCTGAACATCCCGAGGGCCATCCAATCATTGCATTGGATAGTGAAGCAAGCATCACTGCTGTGTTGTGTGATCTGGCGGCATGCATACGGCCCGGTGGACGGGGTGAACTCCACGGCGGGGAATCCCATCATTATCAAGGACTATATCTACCTCATCGGCGAGGAAGTGCCACAGGAAAAATAATTATTTGGGAATAGAAAAGTCGTCACTCGGGGAATAAGTCCACGTTGTATTATTTGTTAATACATTTTCGACATGTGACACAGTGCCACCGTTTCGAATAGCGCTTTCATTTTAGATAACAGCTTCCCACATTCCCGACAGATTACTTCTTTCAAGCTTGCTTCGCTCCAACCGCTCCGACCGCCGAAAACGTGTGTGCATTACATGGAGATTGCGGAGACCATACCCCGAGTGAACGAGCAAGGGGAGCCCAATCGGATGTTCGTCTCTCCTGGCGAAGAAAGGGGACACCGTACAGCTTTGCAGGAGTTGCCCATTCCATGGCCCGTCTTGGTAGTGTTGGCTAAGCCGCAGCGAAAGCACTTCGAAGAGATCACAGCTCCAAGGGAAAGACCCTCAGCATCACCAGCAGTGACTCTCAAGGGTGCAGCAGCCAAGATCAGGGACCAGGCAGGTGTGGTGGAACCGGGCATGTTTCTGCGTGCCTTACGAGCAGAGCACAGGCGCAGTGAGTACCTTTCAGCCCTGAAGCAGGAACTACTGGCCACTCAGCATCACCGCACCGAGCATTTTCGGCTGGTGAGTAACATCATCTGGAGAGTGGCGGAAGGGCGCTATCAGGTGGTATTAGCTCCCGACTCCCCTCTGAGAGAGCTGGTCTTGAGGGAGGCTCATGAAGCACCTGCAGCAGGTCACACAGGGAGGGACAAGACCATGGACAGAGTCAGACGACGATTCTGGTGGCCGCGAATGGACCTGGACGTAGCTGAATGGGTGAAGACTTGTGTAACCTGTCAGCAAACCCAGCCGCGCCAAGGATACCCAGCAGGCCTGTTACAGCCTCACACTGTGCCTAGCCGATTGTGGGAAGTGGTGAGCATAGATTTTGTCACTGGGCTCCCCACGACAGAGAGAGGTGTGAATGCCTTTGCTACATTTACTTGTAAACTGAGTAAGATGGTGCACGTGGTCCCAATGGCGTATAACGATAGCTCAGCGGAGGTGGTGACCAGAATGTTCATGGATGTAGTGTGGCGACTGCACGGGGCCCCGATGAAGATTGTGTGCGACCGGGACCCGCGCTTTCGAGACGCTCTGACTCAGGAGTTCATGCGACTGATGGGCGTGAAGGTAGCCAGCACCACCCTTTATCACCCGCAGAGTGATGGTCAGGCTGAGCGCAGTAACCACACTGTGGAGCGCATGCTGCGTTGTTACGTGGCAGAGAACCAGGAGGATTGGGACCTGTGGGTGGCTCCAGTGGAGTACGCCATCAACGACTCCAAGTCGGCAGTGACAGGGTTCTCACCGTTCGAACTGGTGTACGGACATGCGCCAGCGACCCAGTTGGACCTCTTCATGAACGCAGCTCTGGAGGGAGGCGCAAAGAGGAGGAAGGGAGGTCGCACAGCAGCGGACAAGCAGGGTACCGCTCACCAGCCGGCCAAGCAGTTCGCACAGCAGCTGCAGGCGGCACGAGAAGGTTTGCAACTGGCTCAGCAGCGTATGATAGAGCAGTTCGATGCACGGCACCGTCTCCAGCAGTATAAGGTGAATGATCGGGTGTGGGTGGATGGACAGCACTTGACGTTGCCCGGTGACAGGGGCTTGAAACCCAAGCTGCGCAAATTGCGGCACGGACCTCTGCGAGTAGTAGAGTGTTTGTACAACGATCGACAACAAGAACTGCCAGTACAGGACCGAGGAGCCCCGTCAGCATACAGACTGGAGTTGCCCGTGCACTGGAAGGTACATGACACTTTCACTGCAGACAGGCTCAGCCCAGTACAGTCAGGCGCAGATCACTTTGTTAGCAGACGGGAGGAGATGGCACCACCGCCAGTAATGGTAGAAGGGCAGAAGGAGCGCGAGGTGGAGCGCATCATTCGCACACGCTTCAGAAAGCTAGGCGGGAAAACTGGCGGGTCAGTACAGGAATGGTTGACCAAGTGGAAGGGATTACCACACAGTCACAGCCAGTGGCGGACCCGAGAAGACCTGGAGGGCAAGGGAGGCAGGCTGGAACCCCTGAGGGCCTTTGAGGCCGATGAGGAGAAGCAGAGGAGGGCCCCAGAAAAGAGGCGTAGGGAGACGCACGGTCAGCAGCAGGAGCAGAGGGCTCAGCTCATGGCAATGAGAGCCCCCACTCCGAAGGTTTACAGTAAGGGTGCCAGTCAGGTCTATCAACCGCATCTTACGAAGGTGCAACATCCTGTGAGGATCCTCGTCCTCTTCTGTGGGACTGGGTCTGTAGAACAACAGTTCCAACGACAGTTCGACGGCTGCGAAGTGGTGACTGTGGATATTCTTCCTAAGTGGCAAGCAACATGCACCGAGGACATTCTCCACTGGAACTACAGGCTGTACCCCCGACACTATTTCGACGTGATCTGGGCGAGCCCACCATGTAAGGAGTACAGCAAGGCCAAGACTGTGGGAGTACCGGACCTGGAGCTGGCTGATCGGCGAGTGAAGCGTACTCGGCAGATCATCGAGTACTACGATCCAGCATACTACTTCATTGAGAACCCAGCGGGAGATGCTCTGCGAGGGCTGCACACGCGATATGTGATGAAGGGTTTGCCGCTTTGCCCGCTCCTCACCCCGTCTCCTACTGTAGGTATGGGACACCCTACATGAAACCTACACATATCTGGACGAACGCCGTGCTACCCGTACCCCTGCTGCAGTGTACTCAAGCAACACCATGTCCCGCGAGAGCTGTGCTGGGAAAGCACGAGACTTCATCGCAGGCAGGAGTTTCAGCGTCCAGAACACGAGGCATGGGGTCAGCGCAAGCAGTGTACGCGATCCCCCGCACCTTGTTGCACCATCTGTTCTGTGGACTGAAGTTGGGGAAGCGCATGAGCGAGGAGAGCGCAGCAGCAGTCATGGACATCATCGCCACTCTGACAGCGCAGACGGACGAGATCCCGATGCAGGAACAAGCTACTGAGGTCTAAAACCCTCAGGGCGCAAAGCAGCGCAAGACCCGCAGAGCGAGAGGAGTACCAGGGCGACAGAACCGTTTAAGCGTTGGCAGCGTAATTCGGGGACGGAGCCTCGGGAAACCTCCAGCGCGGAAGGGGGACTCAGACCCAAGGACTGAGGGGCACGGGACCCAAGAACCCGAGGCTTAGAAGCCAGGGGGACTCAGACCCGAGGACTGAGGGGCACGGGACCCGAGAACCCGAGGCTTAGCAGCCAGCATCACTATGCATGTTTGTTGATCCCCAGACACTAAACGCTAGCGAGGACGTAAGCGCGCGCCTAAGGGGGGGAGAGTTGTGCTAGGGTAAGTCACGAGACAGAATGACGACGTGTCATAATGGCGAGTGACGGGTACTATGACAGTCACCAATGACAGGCATTTATATGACCAGATGACGAGAGTGTCTGACAGAAATGACTGACAGAAATGCCTGACCCGAAAGTGAGTTTGAATAATTGCAAGGGGGATTTTGGGGACGTAACTGCGTAGGGAATTAATGGCATATATAACTGAGTGAGCGAGACTGGGGGGAGCCGAATGGCGAAAAATTGTGCTGCTGAGTGGGGAAAAACGGGGATATTTGAGGCGGGAAAAGTGGGTATAATTGCAAGGGGGATTTGGGGACATGCTTGCGTAGGAATTAATGGCATAGCTTGAGTGAGCAGAATGTGGGTAAAATGTTTGAAATGGGGGAGAAAATGGTGCGGCTGAGTGGGGAAAATGAGTGATAGGCGAGCGGGAAAGTGGGTATAATTGCCTGGGGGCGAAAAGGGACGTGACGAGTCGGAAGTCAGAGGAGACCATCGTGGTACGCAGTGCCTGACCCGAGGGTCGGGCGTGTTCATAGTTGTGGCGGTGTCGCGATTATGCCCATTTGTGTGCGCTTGAGTGGCGTGGTGACTGAGGCTGGCTTCCAAGGATCTCAGGTATGCGGGGCAGCGACGGTGTTGTTGAGGTGCGCAGGTTGTTGACGGAAACTTTTTAGATATATCCCCGGGCGAGGGGGCGTGCTGGCGAGGAGCACTGATTTCGAAGTTTGACTAAAGCAGTTGAATTCAGCACCCGAGTTGGGCTAGCCAGCCCGAGTGGGGATGCCCAAAACGAGGGACCGCAGCCGGCATTGACGCCACGGGGGTCAGCTCAGACCATGTCAGCAGCAGCAACCAGTTGGGCAGTGTTTGAGGATTCATGTTGTTGAGGCAGAGGTCGAGCGTGGTGAATCCGCTCGTCAGTCATATGGCCGGAGAGCGCGTGAATGCACACCCAAAAAGCAGCAAAAAGGAACTTAGGAAGGGGAACGGTTGTCTCGCTGACAGGGTAGAAGTCTTCCCAAATTCTTTACGGCCCGTAAACTATATTTCCGCTGGCCCGCTTTCGGCCAAAAAGGTCAAGGAAGAACAATGCCCGCCGCAGGCGCGAAATTTTGAAATTAAGTATGGGGGTTTGATAAAAAGTAGCAAAGAATGCCTATATTTTTGGCCGAAGTTTGGCCGGCTCATATTTTTGTGCGGTCCGGGGGCGAAAGCCCCTTCGGCCCGGTTTCGGCCCGGAGCGAGCTTCTGCGGCCCCGGGCCGGCCCGCCACGGTAAGACTTCTACCCTGCTCGCTGACTTCTGAAGGGTCGTCGAGAGTGTTGAGTTGGGACGTCTTCGTGAGGAGCCGAGCTTAGCCGAGCGCGCTGAATTTCCACGTTAGGGCCGAATTCAGACGAGTGAAGCGGAAAGTTGCTGGCTGTCTTGGCGTCACCGTGCGTCTTCGCAACACTCTCGGGGTGGGAATTCACGGGAGTGCGAAATACTGCGCCTCACCTGAGAATTCCCACCGGAATTTGGCAAAGAAAAGTGGTCGTAAACGACGAAGACGACGTCTTCGTGTGGACACGGAGGAAAAAGGCAGCAGTGGCGTTAGTGTACGAAGGTAACGCGAAGCTGCGGCACGCACACACACCGCAAACGCACACGCATACACATGAATTCAGGATACCCTTTTGCGCGCCTGTGCTTTGCTGCGGGGTGAATTCAAACGTACTCCGGGCTCCTCGTTGGCACAGTGGGGTCCTGCACGTCTGCCCGTTTCTTGCGGAAAGTCATCTTAAACGCTCACATAACGTACGGTGTCTCGGACTTACCTCGACTGCGTAGAGCTGCGGCCTTCAGGAGTGTGAATTCGCCCTCGGCTGTGCGGGTGTAAATCTACGCCTAAGCGTTGTAACGGAGCGAGCGCGGTTGCGAGTTTGGATTCGCGGAACTTACGCTATGCGTTTCGTGCGGAACTCGTGCCAAGCAAACTGTCCCTGACTGATTCAAGGGGGCGCTTTGTGCGTTTTAGATTCGCAAAGTCACTGTGAATTCAGCGACGGAAAAATATCCAATACAAATTTACGCACGACCAATATGATTTTGAAAGGTTCAGAGTTCTCGGCAGACTGTTTGAAACGTTCCTATTTTCCTGTTAAGTAGCTAATTTCCTACGGCTGCAGCGAGGCCTTTGGTGACCTTTCGGTTCGCGATGTTTCGCCTTCTCCAATCGGCGGTCTGTTTCTACATTTGAATTGTCACCAAGTGCTACATTCCGTTGGTGACTCTTGAGGTGCCATATTTTGAAGCGAGCTGCTGTTGTGACGCGATGTCCCATGTGGCGCGTCAGCGGCGAGTCGTCGTGTACTCCCGCGTTCGGGGCGCTGCGCGGCGCTTCGCGTCGCTCTTGTTGCTGTTGCTGGCGCCAGCTGCGGTCCGGCGCGGCGAGCCAGAGATCTTGTCCACGTGGCGCGGTTGAGATGCTGTGGTGCCTGTGATGCCTCTCGATCTTCGTGAGGCCGTGGATGGGCTCGGCTTGGTCCGGCGGACTTCGTGTGACATCCTGGTGGGGCGTCATCCTGTTTTGCGAAAGCGTGAGCATTCTGGGAGAAAAGCATTTCTGATGAACAGGAGCTGGGTCTGAGTGAACACAACTCGGGTTTGGGGTTGCTGTCGTACACGATGACGTGCCTGTCGTGCTGCTGAATAACTGACTGTGGTGTTTTGGGGCAACGTCGCGGCTGATATGCTGCGAGTGGCGTTTGTGGTTGCTGTGCTGAGGTGTTGTTGTCGTGACGGGTCGTGCTGTCGTGCTTTGGGGGTTGACGTGTTATGGTACGCGTGGAAAGCGCCATCGGGCGAGTAACTGATTGTGAGGAAAGGGGATTTTTGAGGGGCAGTGTAGCAGTCGCGCTGAGTATAAATGCTGATGTGGCCTTTCGCGACCTTTGACGGTTTCACTTGTGTGCTGGGGCGGATCGGGGCGCAAGCTTGGCGCATGCAAGCATGTGCGTTCCTTGGGCCGTGCTGAGGCGAGGTTTATATCTGAAGGGTGACTGGCTGACGGGGACGTGTTTGTGGTGGGCTGGCCTGGGGGCGCTGGTGGTGCCTGAGTACGAAAGCGGGGCAGTGGGCGTGACAGAGTGGGGAAATACGGTGATAAGCGAGGCAGGAAAGTGGGTATAATTGCAAAGAAAGGGGGATTTGGGGACGTAAGCGCGTAGGGAATTAATGGCATATATAGCGAGTGAGCGAGGCGGGGAGCCGAATAGGGGAGAAAAAATGGTCTTTGGCGAGTGGGGAAAAACAGGGATAGCGAAGGCGGGAAAGTGGGTATAATTGCAAGGGGGATTTTGGGGACGTAACTGCGTAGGGAATTAATGGCATACCTGAGTGAGCGAGAATGTGGGTAGCTGAAATGGGGAAAAAATGGTGCGGCTGAGTGGGGGAAAATGGTGATAGCTGAGCGGGAAAGTGGGTATAATTGCCTGGGGGCGAAAGGGACGTGACGGAGTCGGGACATCGGGGGGGGAGACCCTGTTGTCAGATATATAGTCGGGTGTGTATATATATCGGATAACGGAGAATAAACCCTGAGTTAAGGGTTTCGATATCAGAACGGTAAAAGTCTCAGATTGATAAAAGAGGTACACATAAATACTAACGGGTGTTTCCCGTCTACTGGTGACGGTCACCCAGCCTACTATAGGAAGTGACAAGTGACAGATTTGATTGTCGGTGTGTCACATCCAGCACACCACCTAGGGTGGTGACCGGAGCTAGTAGTGAACGAAGCAAACAAACTCCCTACTCAACTTCAGGAGGAAACTAGCACAACTGGGGGCCTGTACTCTTGGTCAGGGCGGTCCCAGGTCACAGCAAGATTGTCAGATACTGCTGTTACTCTGCCAAAACCCTAAACATAGCTCAACTTCACAGAGCTCTTCTGCACATCTAGGAGGCTACACTATAGCTAACTCCCAGGCAGGCACGGCGTGACTAATCCTAGCCACTAGTGGTCTTCGGAGCTGTCTGCCCGGCTCGGAGCAGCGTGACTGTGAAGCAGTTGTCGGCCCCCGGGGCCGGTGATGAATCATTCGTAGAAGAAATTGACGAGTTCTCGATCACGGGAGGCTGCACCGCACCGGGATGCTGCCAAGTGCTGCCCGACGGTGGAGCCTCGTCATCTGAAGATGAAGCCGGCGACAGCGGAGGGCCGTCCACAAACAACTCGGCAGGCGGTGGCGGCCCGGGATGCCACGGCATCGGCGCCATGTAGAGTCCCTGCCGTCTCTGCTCCCGCCGTTGGCGACGAGGCGGAACAGCACATGGCATGTCACGAACCACGTCAGTCGGCGAAGCCTCCGCAGCCGGGACTGTCGAGCCAGTTGACGTAGCACCACCGACCGGTGGACCCGTGCATGTGCGCGCACCGGCACCACCGACACCGGCAACGGCGTGCGGTGCGGCGGCGGCACAAACTACAAAGAGCGCACACACCAAGGAGGAAGTGAGGAGAGACCTCCCGAACCTCGGAATGCTGCTCCCACAGCCGTACCGCGGCCGCGGCAGCTCAACTGAGGCATCTTCGTCGTCGTCGTCGCACGCGACGTAGGTTGCGGGCTTGTACTCCACCACGCGCTCCGGCTCCCCAATCGCGGAGAGCAAATTCATGCTCGGGACCGGCTCGTCGGGCACCAACACAACCCCCGTGCTCCCAATGAAATCGGCAAACGTGCGGGTGACGGGAGGGCAAAAGGGGTTCGGCGGCAGAGCATATATCTTCCAAAAGATTTTGCGGCCCGCAGTTGCAAATCTTTCAGGCCCGGTTTCGGCCAGCCCGGCCCGTCTCGAAAATTGCCCGCCGCAGGCGAATTTTTCCAATTTTAAGTATGGGAATATCATGAAAATCAAAAATTTCATGTAAATTTTTGAGATTTTCACTGTTCGTCTACGGCCCGCAGCCGGATCCAATCCCGGCCCGCTTTCGGCCCGGCGTGACACGCTACGGCCCCGGGCCGGCCCGCCACGGTAAGATATATGCCCTGTTCGGCGGACCGGTCCACTCTTCCTCGGACTCAACCGACGCGGGCGGGGAGTGCGCGGGCGGCTCCGACACCACCGGCAAGTCGGCAGTGAAGGTGTTGACGTGGAACGTCGTAGTCCCAGCCGTGCGTGCCATCTCGGAGAACTCGGTGACGGCGGACACAAGGGCCTCACCGTCCTCCACGCAGAAAGAGCATGCGGACAGATCGGTGAAGACCTCCGGCTTCCCGCCCGCAAGCATGCAGAGGGCGTCGAATTCCACGGGGTCGCCGTTGTCGATGGCGTGTTGGAACCTCGCGGCCAGGACGGAGTTCTCGGCCTCCTCGGCGAAGGCGTAGGCCGAGAGTCCGGTCCTGCCCCCGTTCGGGCAGTCCCAATGCCTCGCTTTCCCCTTAGCACACACCTGATTTTGGCAGTACGGGATGGTCGCACCGCTGTCGCGGTGGAAGGCCACCTTCCTCGAGACGGATTGAGACCAATTCCCCCCTTTGGGGAGGGGCGAGGCCGCGAAACGGGTCTTTACGCGGCGGTCCTGCTTGTCCGCGCGAGGGGTAAACCCCCGCGGAGACGGTTCGGACTCGGCGGTGACGAGGAAGGTGGCCAATTGCCTCTTCAAGTCGAGCACCATTGTCCGTAAGTCCGCGATCTCACTAGCCGCACCCGACTCATCAACGCCCTTCTCCATGTTGAAGTGCGTGCCGTGGGAGTACCGGTGTGCGGATGCGGTGGCGGTGCCCGCCCGCACGTGCTCGCCGTAGCACTCCCGCACCCACTGCTGAATAGTGAGTAGGTCGTGGGCGGCTCGTTGGTCGTGAAGGAGCAAACGGGACACCACCGGCTGGTAGAAGGTGGCGTCGAGGGCTTTGATGAAAAGGGACTTCACGTCCTCGTCCCGGAGCGTTGATCTGGTCCTCGCAGCCTTGAGCGCGGCGTTGAAGTCCTCAATGGGTCCATGAGGGTCCACGCCCGCAGTGATGCGGACGGCAAACATGTCCGCTTGCCCCTGGAAGGTGTCCCCAACCGGGATCATCCGACGGGCGAACTCGAGCAGGACACGCTTACCGTCTGCCGGGAAGCTGGCGTGGGACGAGTCCAACCAGTCCGCTGCGGGTGACGAGGGGTCGATCAGCAGTTCGATCGTGGAGAACAATAAATTGTTGGCCTCCACGCGGACGGCCAAAGTAGCGTCGTCCAGCGTGAAGAGCGGGAGGAAACCGGTGTCCTCAGTGACGAATGCCGCCTGCAGGGCAGACACCATTCTCGTGAAGATGGCCGCCGCGTGGGGCTCCGCACCGGAAAACCTCCCCTCTTTGCCGTCGAACAACTTGCGTTGGACGTGCTTCGCCACCTTCATGTCGAAGTGCTCCCGCTGTAGGGTGCGTACCGATGCCAAAAATGTAGCCCCCGCCGAATTAGCGGCCGGCTGTGCCGCTGGCGGGGTCGCGGGCGTGTTGGCATGCCTGGCAGCAACGGAGTCAAAGATCGTGCTTAATGTGCGGCGGCGATGCGCCATGCTAGCCGTCGATCTAGTAGAAGCAACCATGATGAAGAAGACTACAGGGGTGGAGTGAGGCAAGAAGACGTGGAAAAATGCGGTAGTCTTGGGCGGCCAAGAAATGCGGTGGGTCGTCGATACGGCTGCCGTGAGAGAGCAGAAATTCCGAGAAGTCGTGTGGTAGATGGCGGCCGATACGAAACGGTGTGGTGACCAACCAGGATGCGTAAACCAATCCAACGTTAAATCCCGTAGAAAAGATGTCCCCAAAGGCCTACAGCTAGCCGTAAATCAACCCACAAAACTTAGGCCATACCCGCGACTGCCGGCACCTCCACGCGCGGAGCGCCTCACTCCATCCCAAGCGTCTGGCTTTAGCCAATCATCCTTGCGGTGTCGCAGTGGCTAAATAAAGCGTAAGTGGGGCCAAACCTGTCAGATATATAGTCGGGTGTGTATATATCGGATAACGGAGAATAAACCCTGAGTTAAGGGTTTCGATATCAGAACGGTAAAAGTCTCAGATTGATAAAAGAGGTACACATAAATACTAACGGGTGTTTCCCGTCTACTGGTGACGGTCACCCAGCCTACTATAGGAAGTGACAAGTGACAGATTTGACTGTCGGTGTGTCCACATCCACCCCGTGGTCGGGCGTGTTCATAGTTGTGACAACGTCGCACGAGTTGTTACCGTTCAATAACATCCGTGCTATCTTATCATATCATATCTCGCAAACTTGCTAGCGAGACCTTATCACCATCTCAGCTCTACCTTGAGCATTGTGGTAATGCTTCATATCTCAGCACGCTCCACAAGTCCGCGGTGAACAAGGCTAGTCTCATTATCAACTGGTTTGAGGCCTTCTGCACGGATGCGGAGAAAGCCGTGCTCAAAGATCATCGAGGGGCCTCAGATGAAGACGTGGCGGGGAAGAAAAAGTTCATCGTTGTTAGGTTGGAGCAGTTGTGCAAGGCAAGGCTCAAGGACTTTCATTTGTCGATCACAGGGAAAATTCCACAGATGTTCCAGCCCGGCTCCAAAGCGGTCTTCCTTGTAAACACGCTTGCCACTGCTTTTCTTGCATTGAAAAAAGCGAATGCAAAACTCCCAGCGGAGAGAGGAGGGGGGATGGGTGGTGGGAGTGTTGAAGCCCCCACTAGATACCGAGTGGACATGAACCTGAAACACTTCAAAGAGTGGCTCGAGGTGCATGAGAATGAGCAGCTAGAACGGAGCCCGAAACGGAAGAGGAGCGGCTAGAACTTTACCGATATTCACACAATATTGCACTTGTTCGTTGTTGTCAACTTGTGATTTGCACTGCAGTCTATGAGACCGATCGATGGGAGATATATAGTTGTGCAATGTAGGCGCATGTGTGCACATAGGAGTGCCCGAGGACATCATAACGTCCAAAGTCATATTTCTTTGCTAACCTACTTGCAAGTATAAGTGTTGGCATGGGGTTTGATTTAATTTCTCTTTTATAGAAAAAATCTGATTTATTTTTTAATGTAAAATATATATAAAATAGACATTTGGGGTAGTGTGGGGCCTTCGGTCCACGCGATTTTGGGACCCTAGGTCTTGAATCGCCTGGGACCTTCGGTCCCAAGCGATATTTGGGACCTTCGGTCCCAACGTCGCCCCCCAGGACCTGCGGTCCCAAATTTGGGACCTGCGGTCCCAAATCGGCCAATTTTCCCCAATATGCAGCAATTTAGCAGGAAAGTTGAAAGCGCAAAGGCCGCGGGAACTCTATTCCTGTTCTCAGTTCTGTGACGGTGATTAGTCGGTGACACTCTGACACAGCATCAACAGCAACATCAACAGGAACAGCTACTGTACAGCTCAACAGCATCAGCAGCACGCGACCACGCCAACGCAACGCACGCCATCGCCATCGCATCGCCACGCCGCGCCGCGACCGTGACGTGACATGACCTGCATTCTTCGAGCTGTTCCGCTTCCGGTTCGCGTGCTCTCGATGAAACTGACACTATAAACGTGAAGTTAGTAGAGGTATAAATTTAAATATGTGGCATAATATGTAATAAAGTGTTCGTTTCAAGCGTTCAGCTCACCGTCTGTCTGGAGCAGAAGCTGCAAACCTTATGGTGTCGGGATCATTCTGCACCCATTCTTTCGCATGAACGCGTCGCCCTGTTCGAGGAACAAACCATAAATATAAGTACAGACCAGTAGAAAATTTCATATCGTGTTCCTGCTTATGGTCTTGCTCGTCTTCGGCTGCACCTCAGCTTCCGCTTCAGATAAAACGACCCTTTCCTTGCATCAAATGAGTTAAGCCAGTTGCTGGGTACGAATAAACACTTTCCTCAATAGCGTGTGAAAATAGCCGTGTCGTGTCCATTTTGTGAGTACAGGACCTGTGCTTTTGCTTCTTCATCCTCACCTCTTCTCTAAGAGCACTGTTTGAAAAACTCCAAACTGGCTCGACCGTTGTCATGGGGCTCAACCAGAAGCTTTGGTACAAAAGTAAGCTTGTATCGTGTCCGGAATTTGAGTTCTATTCGAATGTAGTTCGTGTTCACGTTGCTGCGTTGTTAGGAGAGGAGTGAACGAAAAACATATTCTTCGAAAATCACCTTAGCAAACTTGCAGGCTGCCGAGAGCTTCGTTGCAATTCGTCATACACTACCAAATACGCTCGTAAATGTCAGTTTGTAGAGGTGATGAATGTGACGTCAATCATGTAGCAAGACCTCTGGTGAAGTAAGAGGAAAATTTATTCCTTTTGAGTCGACCCTCAGCACAAAATAGTCTCAATTTCAGGGGTAATTTAGCCCCGCAGTGGAGTTGGTGTCAAGTATTGTGCTGCTGTTCTGCACTCACTTGTCGTGTTTTCGTTGTCTGAAGCAGCAGCCGTAGACGACCTCTTCAGTTATTTCGATATTCCACACGAATTCGATATTCTCCATGCACGTAAACGGGAGCCTTTCAAAACACACTTGAAATCGTTTGCTGGCTACTTTGCAGGGTTGAGCCTTATTGTTACTTCACTTTCGTAGATTGTGCCCCTTCACCGCTCATCCCTGGGGTTGGCTATGATATGTTTGTGTTGAGGCACGACGTGGCTGTGTTGTTGTCGTGACAGGCGAGGAGACCCTGTAAGATCAAAACAAACTACGAAACCCCATGGAGATCGATATGAGTTGTGAAGAAGACCCCTTCGAGGACCCTGCTGAAAGAGTTGATTTTTCGTTTCCTGGTGGATATGAGAATGCTCCCATGGCAGACGCGGAGGAGATCGCACGGTTTGAGCGGTGTGAAAGTGCCGATTATCCAAAAGGCTTAACAAAACTCCATCCACCCTTAGAGCGGGCGAATTCGAGTCCACAACCTTGGTCAGACAACTTCATTCATCGCCGCAGCACTCCAAAGCGTATGATGCGAGGGAACTCTTTTTGGATGCGCTCAAGGCAGAACTCGGAATATAACGTACCAAACTGCAACGAAGATAGCCAGGGTGACCTCTCCGCGACTTCACTGCCTTCCGAGATCTCCGCGATGCCTGAGACGCTGCTGACCAGGTAGGTATGCAGCGTATATGCGGATTTTTTCCGCACTCCCAGGGCTTGCTTGCCTCAGCTTTATTTCAGCACTGTTTCCAACTTGGAGTGTTTTTGTCGACTCTTGCGTAGCCTTCTGCCTTCCGTCTCAACAATTGTAAGTCGTTTTCTTAAGGGCTCAAAGCGGGGAAGCGAGTTACTTCTATTTGGCCACTGCGGGATGTTGCTTTACACCAGTCAGAAAAACAAACGCCCCTGTGCGGTAATGGGCATGGCCAATTTCAGGTCAACAATTTTGGCCTGAATCTCGTTGGTATATGTGGAGCTATTTTCACTTTTTGTTCAGGATGAGATTATGCGCTAAGAGTTCTCATTGCCCTGTGTCAGATCTCCGCACGATTCTGCAGGCTCCAGGCATTGCCAGTCCCCAGAGCGCGGTGGACAACCCTCCCAGGGGGAAGGCTTGCTTGCAACGTCCCCGCCTTCCGGGACCACTCCAATGGAACAGCCCTCGACACCGCCACGTAGCATCGCCAAAATGGAGTGTGACGACTCCGATTGTGTTACCCCTCTACTTGTTGGCTTGCGCACGCCGAACATGGAGTGCGCACAGCAGTCTTCCTCCCCAGCATTCAGCATCCTCAGGTGTTCACCCTCCCTGGCACTTCCTATCCTGTTGAACCTGCAGCTGAAAGACCTGTGCATTTTGGGGAGGGCAAGTTGCTTCTAGCCCTCGCCTCCTCTCAGCCCGCAGCTGACGGAGGGCTCTTCACGCTTACACTGCCGTCTGAAGGGGCGTCCCTCAAGCCCTCAGCCTCTCAGGAGCAGTCCAGCGTGGCGGTGTCGCAGGCCACTCTCCAACATTCCAAGTAAGCGTGTGTTCCTGGTTCGGCACGGCGAGTCAGAATACAACTTCGCACTGGCAAATAACAAAGCCTGGGAGGATCCTCAAGTGTTCGATGCACCGCTCACAGCGAAGGTGCGGGCCCGCTTTATGGATGATCGCCGCTCGGGAGAGGGTAGGCGCCGCGTTGGGTGCTTCGGAAAGCGTAGGCGCTGCATTGGGCGCTTGGGGTCCTGGTGATGAGAGCGCCATGGAGAGTTTGGGAGAGCACATCAGAGAATGCTGTTGAGAGCGTGTGTGCTGGAGACGACTTCTCTGAGTTTATCTGCTGGAGATCATTTTTATCTGGAGAGGGAGCCCTTTACTGTGTTGTGTCAGTGCATTCTAGTGCTAGCACTTTCTAACTGTGTTTTCTTTGACGCAGGGTGAAAAGCAAGCCAAGTCCTTACGGGGACTGCTGTCCAATATACCAAATATCGAGAATGCACTTTGGGTGTGCAGCCCGCTGAGCCGTGCCGTGGAGACGATGCTGCATGGATGTCCGGTGGATGTGGATGACCTGGTCGCCAGCGGAAGGCTTGTCATCCGTGCGGAGGTGGGACGAAACTCGAAGTGTTTGTTGACTTGACGTTTATTGATTATCCGTCAAAGTCATGAGTGTCGCTTTTTTAAGCGCTTGTCGACTTCGCATCTTGTCTGCAAAAGTGACGGAAGCTGTTGCCTTAAGGATGGCCGCAGGTATCTGAGTTTCTTCAGACCACCAGTGACATCGGCTTGCCTGCATCGATGCTGCGTCAAAAGTTTCCGAAACTGACTGGAGCAATGGAGGACCTCTCGGAAAAGTGGTGGTTTGGGGACCCCAAGAATAACGATCTGCTGACAAAGCGCTGCGAGGAATTCGAGACAAAGGTATGCCGGCTGTTTGAAACTTCCGTGATCGCGTCAAGACCCCCGGCTTCCGGCCACTTGGTCTGACGTGGCATTTCACACCCCTCCGAAGGAATCCTAAGACTCGACGCTGCGGAGGTTTTCGGATAGGATGCACTTGGTGCGCTGCGTGGCAGCTGAGGTGTCGCTGCTTTGGACGGTGCGTGCTGTGCCGTTGGAGTGTATGTCCGCTGAATCTCGTAGATCTTGAAGTGTGTCCTACATGCTCCTTGGTTTCCGACAAGCCGCAGCACAGGTTGGGGGATGCCCTATGTGCCACACGGAGTCATGTATGTTGGTGTATGTTGTAGTAGGCGCAGGAACTGTGCGGTGCGCGGATGTTCTTCCACCCATCGAATCCAGGGGTGTGAGCTCCGGAGTCGTCCAAGTCTTTAGTGTTGTTCAGCCCATAAGAGGTCTAGTTGGCCTTACTTCTTCCAGATGTACCGAGCATGCACCTCGATGTTATACCGCCTTTTCTTTGGATGCATTGTGGGATGCAAGAGTCAAGTGACCCAGCGAGGGTGGCGGTTGCCCTTTTTTTCCCGTCCTAGGCTTGAAGTCTATTGCAGCATCTAGCGTTTCATGCCACTAGTCGTAGCATGCATCAATTATCCTGTGATTAGCCTGTGATGATGTACCATACAGAGCATGGGCATACCCCCTTTGTACCTGTAACCCAAGCACCAGCTCGCTCTGCGAGGAGCGAACTCGATTCTGCAGTGAAGATATCAGGTGCAGGCCAGGTGGCTGGCCTATTTATAAGCCTGCAGTCTTTTAGCTCGTTCAATTCCCCTTAGTTCCAGCTTATTGAACAAAGACGGCGTTCTGGTGACAGTTTAGTCCTCGATTTAGTCCACATCTGGTTTGTGTTCGCATATCTTTCGTAACGTCAAAAATCAACCCTGTCGAAATCTGTGGTGCGAGTAAGGTTCCCAAATGAGCTTAGTTAAAGTTGTCACAAAAGTTTAGATTAGCATGGTTGCCGCCATTCGCTCATTAGGAGCTAGACCATTATGATTTGATCCTACCTGTCAATAAATGTCAGGCAGGGTTATGTAACTAATGCAACCATCATATCACTAATAACCTCAGTAACACGCCTAATCTGACACAAGATGCGTGTTAAATTTGATGCTGCGAATATGATATGGGATTGCACAATATGGAGGATGTCCTATATGCCCCAGCACTCTGATTTTAAAGCTTGTGTGATGCCCTGGACCTTGGAGCTCCTGAGACTGTGCCTTGGGAGATGCAGGAGTCCGAGAGGGATCGTATTAACACCTTTCGGCAGTTTCTTGAAGGACGACCCGAGAGTGTTGTGGTCTGTTTTGGACACAGCCTCTTCTGGAAACACTTTTCTGGCAGTAAGGATGTTTTGGATCATTGTGCAATGATGAGGATGCGGTTGTGAATATTTAATCTACCGCCCTTTCACGAGTAGTGAAGGGTGCGAGGTACCTCCCTATTCGAGGTTGGAGGGAATGTAGATGACTTTTGATTTGCAGCATGAAGTGTATACTTCGCATATATGTACTTGTATAATTAGTGCCAACAGCTAGCCTCTAGCGGCAACTAGCTTGTAGCACCCTATTATGTGAATGAGTATACTCGTGACATTATTTGTACATCAACAGACGCGGCGCCGCTGTACAAATGTGGCATTTTCACATTAACTGCACTGCCTACAGCACCAAGCTACTTACGTCGGACTATCTTGCTCAGCCCATGTACACAACAGTTACTGTCCTGCTTCTGCTAGCAAGTTACTACAGGCGATGGTACATATTGCGGAGTCCTTGAAGACTTGCAGTGTAATTTAGCGAACAAGATAAATCCGTATTTTTCGTTTCCGTTTTAACAATTGACACGAAGCACACATCATACAGGTGAGTCGGATAATTCATCCCACAACGACGGTTGGACTCGATCGATTGGAGATCGTTTTTATGACACCAACTTACAATCGATATAATATGTCACAATGTCAGCATACCATCACAACGAATGACTGCAATTAGTTAACATACCATCGTTGGTCAGAGAAGACTTGGAAGTGTCATCCTCGCATCTGTCGACCGCCCGGCACGATAAGTCACCACAGTAGACTGTCTCTACGCAGTCGCCATAAGATTATTGGGTTCATGATCGGACCGTAAAATTAGATTGGACGATTGTAAATTAGCAAGGCTGACGTGTTGATCGAATTCCTGGCGCGCTTGCTAATTTTGTATCCTGTAACCGTTGCAACAGTTCATTATTATAACTTCCAACTTTTATCACCCTCCTAGTGCATTTGTGTAATAGCCATTTAAAAATCGACATTAGTGACCAATCTCACAGGTCAAAATTTGACAATTTTGTCATTCAATGATTATATCGAATTTAGAGGGGTTCTTCAGCGAATTTGTTGGCCTAAATCATGAGCACTACTGGGAAAGTATGGCTGCAAAGTGCAATCCAATAGACGAACTACAAGCAAACCTACAATGCTGGCAGCATTGAGATTGGTTGCTTCTGACATTTGGCGCAGAAGCCATTAGATATTACTATGAAGCACCCTGAAAAACAAAGATGGAATCCCCAAACTTCATCCAAACATGGCCGTATATTTTGCACTGATTAGTGACCAAGCCTCCTCAGCGTGAACCTGCGCATTGAGGAAACCATACACTGTTTCAGAGTATTTCTAGCCCAGTATTCATGGAAAACACATTTTTAATGGAAGGAGGTTAACAATGCTAGTCATCACCAGGAGCATGATGCAAAGAACACGTCGAACACCATTCTGTGCACTGCACTCGATGAGTAAAAGCAAAGAGAAGAAAACAACACACAATCATAACCATGATGCCGTATTTTTGCACCGATAGCCTGCTTTCACTCGGATACTCCTACAAGCGCATGAGTGTCACACAATAGTCCGTACTGGGATTATGCTGGCTAGCTCTATATACAATGCCATTGGCCACATAAGTCATGGGCCATCATAGACCCGCAACAGGCCAAGCCCCAATATGGGGGTGTTAAAAAAAAACACTACTGCTGCAAGTCCAGCTAGCAGTAGCAAAGAAGTTGAGGAGAGGTGAAGGCTGAGTCAACCACGGGTTGTTCACCTGGACCCTCAAATCTGATTGCACATGGCGGTCCGGGTGGAACTTGAGCGCAGCGCGCTTGTATGCCTTCTTGATTTCCGATACGGGTGGCTGGGGCCCTCCCGGCAACGGTACCCCTAGCTCCCGCAGCAAGCCTGACAGGTTCTTGCCATCTGCCGTTTTCTGCAACTCCAGCGCCACCTGAGCCTGAAGAATCCCGTGCCCCACCCAACCATCCCGCATCGCCCCAGAAACCCTTCTCTAGACCCTTTCAGGGTGCCATTATTCTTCAATCCCGCGCAGAGGACAGTGTAAGGGAGGCACACCCCAAAGCAGCGAAATCAGAGATCGAAATATCAGCAGCACAAAAGTGCGCTCAAAAGTGTGCATGTTACGGGCGGGTTACCTTGAGGCGCTCAAAAGTGTGCATGTTACGGGCGGGTTACCTTGAGGCGCTCAACAGTGTGCATGTTACGGGCGTGGTTACCTTGAGGCGCCAACAGTGTGCATGTTACGGGCGGGTTACCTTGAGGCGCTCAACAGTTGTGCATGTTAAGGGCGGGTTACCTTGAGGCGCTCAACAGTGTGCATGTTACGGGCGGGTTACCTTGAGGCGCTCAAAAGTGTGCATGTTACGGGCGGGTTACCTTGAGGCGCTCCCGAGCAGTGGGAGGCGCTGCCGCTGGCTTGCCGGGTTTTGTGGAGAACATCCCTGCGCGCTGCGGTGCAGAGCCGGCCGGTTTACTGGAGGCCCGCGTGCTGCTCGGCCGCTCGCGCCCGGTGGACGACGCCCGCTGCCTGCGCAAGCGGCCACATGAACACTCTCTGCAAGCTCCCTCTCTTCCAGGGGTGACATCACGGAGGCCAGGGAACTCCCAGCGCTCCAGGGCACCAGGCATGGCATGCCAGCAATGGTAACAGTGCTGTGGTCCGGGGCACTACAGCAAGAGGCAAGGACGCAACACAAACAAGGCGCGCGGTTATCACAGCCAAGATGCGGCGAAAACTTGCCGGATGCGCGCTTGCAACGCAACTCCGCGAGGGCCGGGCCCAATTCTCGCCGGATGCGCGCTTGCAACGCAACTCCGCGAGGGCCGGGCCCAATAGTCGCCGGATGCGCGCTTGCAACGCAACTCCGCGAGGGCCGGGCCCAATAGTCGCCGGATGCGCGCTTGCAACGCAACTCCGCGAGGGCCGGGCCCAATAGTCGCCGGATGCGCGCTTGCAACGCAACTCCGCGAGGGCCGGGCCCAATAGTCGCCGGATGCGCGCTTGCAACGCAACTCCGCGAGGGCTGGGCCCAATACCCGCCGGATGCGCGCTTGCAACGCAACTCCGCGAGGGCTGGGCCCAATACTCGCCGGATGCGCGCTTGCAACGCAACTCCGCGAGGGCCGGGCCCAATACTCGCCGGATGCGCGCTTGCAGCGCAACTCCCCGAGGGCTGGGCCCAATACTCGCCGGATGCGCGCTTGCAACGCAACTCCCGGAGGGCTGGGCGTGAGCCTGGCGCAGGACATACTGAGGAACATACCTCGAGGTGAAAGAGCTCTCTGACCGGGGCCTGTGCTTGATGTAGGGGGGGCCTTCGGCGAGGCCTTCGAGGACGAGAACGCCTGAGTGAATCTCGACCACCAGGACATATCACCCTCTGCGATCCGCCCATCCTCACCCTCACCACCTCGACCACCTTATCAACTGCATTGCGTTCTCCTTCGTTGTGGACAAACACCACAGGCCCGCGCTTGCGTGTAACAGGAGAGCCTATGTGCATCATAGCGAAACCACCCCCTCAGGCCTCTTCCCGTACTGCAGGGGTTACAGCAGGCGCACCGGTAGTTGGTCGCTGCCGACCTGCAGACTGGCTTCGCTGATTGTTGGCGCTGCCCGTCTTCTGATTGTTGCTACCTGTCTTCTGACCCATCTTGCCAGGCCCCGCCCCGGCGCCCCGGTAGGGTGGATTTGTATACGAGTATGACGAGGATTTACTTGCCCCGGAGCTACTGCGGTGGGCCTTATTGTTGGCCGCTGCACCGCGCTCCGCTCCCTCTGCACCGCCAGCACCTGCTGGCCTGACACTCTCCCGCCTGCAGCAGCCCCCCATAAAGTTCCTCAGCAACGACGAAAGATGCTCCCGGGCTTCGAAGCGACGACAGCACAACCACTGAACGCGCACACTCATTTGAACACTCTGATATGACAATGGCGCATCGACGCTGCACGAGACACGCTGCTGGCTCTGATCTCTGCTCAGCCTCATTCGCTCCCAATAGGACGGAGCCAGCCAACCTGCCCGGGAAGGGGAGTCACCGGGATGACGGATTGGCGCCAGAGTAGCTCGAGCTTGAGGTGGACGATGTCGAAGGCTTCACGTACGAGTAGCTTGTATCACGGCCAGTGTTTGACTCGGAGGCAGAGGCGGCGGAAGGCTTCACGTACGAGTAGCTTGTATCACGGCCAGTGTTTGACCTGAGGCAGCGGGGCGTGGCGGTGAAGGCTTCACGTACTATAGCTTGTATCACGGCCAGTGGTTGACTCGGAGGCAGAGGCGGCGAAGGCTTCACGTACGAGTAGCTTGTATCACGGCCAGTGTTTGACTCGGGAGGCAGAGGCGGCGGAAGGCTTCACGTACGAGTAGCTTGTATCACGGCCAGTGGTTGACTCGAGGCAGCGGCGGCGAAGGCTTCACGCACGAGTAGCTTGTATCACGGCCAGTGGTTGACTCGGGAGGCAGCGGCGGCGGAAGGCTTCACGCACGAGTAGCTTGTATCACGGCCAGTGGTTGACTCGGAGGCAGCGGCGGCGGAAGCTGCTTCACGCACGAGTAGTCGTATCACGGCCAGTGGCTGACTCCCGAGGCAGCGGCGGCGGAAGGCTTCACGTACGAGTAGCTTGTATCCCGGCCAGTGGTTGACTCGGAGGCAGCGGCGGCGGAAGGCTTCACGTACGAGTAGCTTGTATCACGGCCGGCGTCTGCACCGCGGTTTGGGGCATCGGGCGAGTGCTTCACATGGGAGTGGCTTGTATCCTGGCCGGCGTCTGCACCGGCATCCGGAGCTGGCGGGCGGCCATTAGCGTATGAGTAGCTCGAGATGAAAGGCTCATGGCGAGTGGGGCTGGGGGCACTGAATCCCCATTGGTCGACAGCCGGTGTGCCAGCTGTGGTCCCTGCGCACGGAGGCGGTGAGGCGGTCGAGCCCTCCGCATTTGGAGCCGGCGTTGCCTTCCCTCCTGGCTGTTGTGACGAAAGCGCCGGTTGTCCTGGTGACGTGGAGCCCTGGATATGCTTCTCATCCGCAGAGGCCTCAAGAGGTGTGTCTGGCTGTGACCCACCAGCCGCGGAGTCCTCAGCATCGGAGTTGTGAGGCTTCACCCCGCTGGATCCTGTGGCGTCGCCAATCACCTTCCCCACAGCATTGACATCGCCAGCGCCACCTGGCTTTGGCAGTGCTGCTGTCTGTGGGCGAACCTCCATTGGCTCAGCTTCTTCGCAGACCGCGTTCAGCACGCTCGACGGGGACACCTCCTCCTGCAGCATCCCCAGGACGCCTCTCCCAGCCATCGCTGCGGACCTCCCAGGCGAACAGGTGAGGCACCATGAGGGGGCAAGGGCCTGAAACTTGGCCCCTCTGAGGATGGCGCGACACCATCAAGAGGGTATTAATTAAGGGGGCGAACCATTGTCACCTCCACCAATTGAGATGAAGCACCGCGGGGCCACGAGGCCACGTGGCCGCACGGGGAGCACCGCCTACAGCAGAGAATATTCGATGGCCCACAAGGAAAACACAAACCGAGTGGCAATATGACAGACGCGGCCGTTGGCGTCATCGAGGAGCTCTGCATGAGGAAATGGCAGGCGCATCAGACGCCTTCTGCGGGACCCCCTTGTGTGGCGCACCTCTTTAGGCGCTGGCTGGCTGCCCTCGGGACGCAGCGACCTCTTTTCATCCTGCAGCCATCCAGCACAGCGCAGGTGAGAGCATAAACCCCTCCGTATGTAAGGGCAAGCATCCCTTCCGTATGCGGGGACACGCCCTTCCCTATGCGAGGACACATACCCATCCGTATACAGGCACACATCCGTGGTAAGTGCAGGGGCTGCAGTGTGGGCTGCGAGCTCCGCCTTCCTATGACCCAGATCTGCCTCTAAAGGCCCGGAAGCCGGAGCCCCTACGCGAGGCCTCTGCGCCGGAGATCATAGCATTTTACGAGTGCCACCTGCACATAAGCGGGGAACGGCCGCGGACACGCGGGCCACGTCAGTAGCTCAAAAACGTTTGAGGCTCCCAGGTGCTCTAAAGCACAAGCTCGCTTTCTGCAAAGCTTCAAATGAAGTGTTTGTCTTCATTTGCGAAGAAGCGTTTGCTTTTCATCCGCCTCAAAAGTTTCTACTACAGCGACCTGCTGCGTCATGACTGCTCCATCGCCTTCCACTTCGACGGCGAGGGCCTCGCGGGGTGTCATCGACCCCCTGGGTAAGCTACTTGGGGATCTTAAGGGGTGACTGGACGCAAAAGGCGTCAAACAGCCCACAATTGAATTCACAAACCGCAACAGAGCAGCAACGCTGCCGGCGCCCGCGAAGCCGCCGCACAACCGCATCCAGGCCCCGCTGGCAGCCTGCGCGGCCATGCTGACTGTAGCCTGCGCGGCCATGCTGACTGTAGCCAGGCATGACCCCTTTGTGAGTGAGGACATGGCCCCCCTGTGTGAGTGAGGAC